>CM076581.1:656243385-656553385 GCA_034641835.2 Pinus albicaulis
TGACAACAAGAGTGGACACAGGTAACAGTGAAGTGCAACAACATTGGTGACAAGAGTGGAAGTGCAAAAACATGAATGATGGCATACCAAACCCCAAACACTTCATCTAGCATCTAAGGCTACATATTCACATCTCCTCCAACACGAAGATGCTATTTCCTTAACTCTTTCACTTGATATTTTTGTTTCTTGTATCATGATGATTATTTGATTTTCCTTTTTAATTCGATCTTTGAGATATCTCTTCTTAATCTAGTTCCTTGACATTTTGTAAATGGCATGTACAATCTGGCAATGATGGTAGTTATACAATTTCTGTTTGATAGTCCCAATGACATAGTTGATATCCTCACACAGTGATGTTAGTGATGTTGATGTTGTGGATGATATTACTTGATGCTTCATGATGGGTGTTCTTTCTCACTTTCACATAATCTTGTTCCAGAATGGCCTGTGAAACTATAAACCGATCTAGTATATTGGAAACTTAGTGCTTTCCTCCTCTACAGTTATTCCAATTATAAATCCCATTTATGGTAGTCATATCTGTCACTTTAAGTTTTTATAGGAGGTCATTGAATTATTGCACCTCTATAAGTTCTAATCTTATGATCCCCCCTTCTTCTATTCAAGGGTTTTGATAATGTTGAGATCACCGCCCAATATCCATTTCTCCTCATTGTGGATTGACCTTATTGTCCTGATATTTTCTAGAAATCCCAATTTTTATGTGGGTATATGTGGACAATAGACTGTTGTTATGCACCATGTTTCCCTGGCTCCTACATATTGGAATATGCCCAAAATGATTTTGGAGAGTGATATCCATTCATGGAAGGATATTTCCTAGGGGTTTTAGAGAATTACCAAACCCCAAACACTTCATCTAGCATCTAAGGCTACATATTCACATCTCCTCCAACACGAAGATGCTATTTCCTTAACTCTTTCACTTGATATCTTTGTTTCTTGTATCATGATGATTGTTTGATTTTTCTTTTTAATTCGATCTTTGAGATATCTCTTCTTAATCTAGTTCCTTGAAATTTTGTAAATGGCATGTACAATCTGGCAATGATGGCAGTTATACAATTGCAGTTTGACAGTCCCAATGACATAGTTGATATCGTCACACAGTGATGTTAGTGATGTTGATGTTGTGGATGATATTACTTGATGCTTCATGATGGGTGTTCTTTCTCACTTTCACATAATCTTGTTATAGCCTCTGCTTGATGATTTTGTTGCTATGATCATGTCAGGCATTAATTAATTGTCTAATTTGTGAAAGAGATTGTCCACATCAAGGCTTCATTCTGGGCTAAATGTATTAATGTTAGAATGTGAGATGTAATTTTTTGAATGGCTTCTTCTCTACAGGGTATCGACTCAGTTAATAAGGAGTGGTAGTACGAGACAAGTTCTTGTTCCAGTTTTTCATGTTTCATGCCCACCATAAGAGGTGAGAGAAAATATTCTATTGTTATGTATGTGCTTCACCATAGCCTTATGGAAGAAATTCAAGTTCCTCTCTCCTAATTTTTCAAGTTCAGTGCCCACTGATAACAAATTTTTCAAGATAATGATTAGCAGAGTTTGGTTTGAGTAAGTGCCTAAATGTATGTTTTTTAATGACACCAACCCCTGAAACAGAAATTTGTACTGAGAAAAAAATAGCAGCGATATATTTTTCACTGATCAGCTAGTCCAGAAAGCAATAGGTAGAGGTGCTAACGCAAATATTCCAAGATAAAGGGAAGCAAACTCTACAATTTCCAGACTGCTGGTAAATCTATTAAATTTTACTTGTCTAATTTTCAAAAACCCCTAATTTTTCTTGTCATAATCTTAGGATATTTTTGGGATTGTCAATTTTCATTTTTTTTCATTAAATATTTCTCAGTTCTGTGCAACTATCCAATGAAAAATGTCAGATGTGTATGGCCAATCAGAAAATTAAATATGGCATTGAAATGTAAAACAAATCTTACCTTATTTTTCTGGGATGTCGCTTCAGAGTCCATACTGAACCACCAATCGACATCAGAAAATCTTTCATCTGCTTCTTTCTTTAACATTTTTTGCACTTCTGTTATCCGAAGATTTGAAGCATGAGGTTGTTTAACGTATATGACATCCTTCCCTCCCATTTTGACACCAACAATAACGTGTGTGCCATACTTCTCAATAAATCTGAAGCGAATGCACAGATATACAATTTAAAAAGTGCAAATTTTCTTTAGGTACATCCCAGATAAGGTGCGGAAATTCTTCAAATGTTCAAAATAATAAGTTGTTAATTAACAAGTACAATGAACCAAACAAAATTTGCAATCACAAGCACATAGTGATCCATCAATCATATAGAGTTCAATTAGAAACTTGATGATTCAATTCTAACATTAATGATCTTGGTTAGTTCCACTTGTATTTTTTAAACCCCTCAACTTGTAATTAGTATTCATTATATAGATCGAGCACAATGGCACACACTATATGAAACAGTTCTCAGAAACTATTTCACTCTTTCCAACAATGTAGCAATAGACTGATATATTTGAAAGCAAGTTCTGGACATGCAAAATATTGGAGATTACTAAATTAAATTGAAGCTATTATGCAGAAAGGATTCTATTAGATTGTGGTAATAACATTTTCAAGATCCCACATTTTAGATTTTAAAAACTGCTTCTGATTGTTTTTATCACATTAAACCAAATTTCGTACTCTAAATTTAAAGAATATCTGAATGTCACCAAAAAGAAAAGCTGGTTTTGCAATTATACAAATTTTACTCATTGTGTTCTAGCAGATATGGTTCAAGTTTCAACCAGTATCATGAAGTTATGTTAGTGTTGAACCATATTTGCTGAAGTATTGGCAAAGTACTATTTTATTGCATCCGAATTACTGGTTTTTGATTCTGTTATGTGGTTTGAGCTTCTTTAATATTTCTACGCCGAACACATCGTTAAGTCAAACTGCATTGCGTTACGCCGAGCTGCAAGTCTAGGTGGGATAGACAAACCATCAGCTATAAAACTTGCCTTTCCGGCCATGACAACATATTATCAAACCTGAACTCTAATGCCTGTTAACTATGCAACTTTAAGTGACAATGAGAACCAATTTTACAATTACCTGAATCTGAAGTCACGATTCATTGCTCGATGCATTGCTCAGTACACGACTTCGACTGCCTTCCATCTCATGGTGTTGTTTCAAATTCTCTGCAGCCTACATTAACACCAATTTTAGATTCCAAGTTGATATGACAAGCTTTCCAATCATGCTGGTTCTGACTATTCTAAAACTATGTTCAAATTCCAAGTTCAAAAGATCATATTAGTAAGACTATTCTTTATTTCTATGCTAGTTCTGGTTACCTCAAAACACTCTCCAGATTCTAGCTTCATATGAGCACTTTTCTGGTTGGGATCATCCTCTATTTCTATGGTAGTCCCCACTGCTTTACCCCTTTCTTCAAATTCCCCATTCATAAGACTAGTCTGCTTACTATGATCACTCTCCATAATACATTTCCATGCTAATGACAACAACTTCACCACTCTTTTGAAATTCTAGGTTTGATTGTTCAGTTTGCTTTGCACACCTATACACTATCTTCATGCTAAATTGAACATTTTGCATTGCTTGTTGATAACCATCAGTCACAATTTTTTCCATAGGAAATGTTAAGCCATTAAGTTTCTGAGGATAGGTGGCTTCTAGTGCAAGCTGCACTGATTTCTCAATATTTTCAGGTTCCTCTACCAATGGACAAGTCTTGTCAATATCTCCATTCTCTGCTGCCATGCCCATTTTTGCTATCTTCATAATGTGTCTACAATCATCAATTAACTTTCCCACACATTCAATATTAATTCATTAGATTGTTGTTTAAGATGAGGCTTCTAATCTGTGTCGATCTGTGAAGTGCCCAATAAAAGAAGAATGAGAAATTCTTTCCCTCATTTTCCATTTAGACTTGATTATGAAACTAAAGACATTGCAGAACTAAAATTTATTTCCCAACAGAGTTCTACGATACACATTAGCTATTTATTGATAAAATTATGAAGACTTGTAATAGCTCACCTTTTGGAAAGGGAAAGGTCCTATGGAAGTAGATATATTTTTATTCTCTGAGTTTTTCACTGCATCACATTCACTCAAATTAGCAATGACATATTACGAAACTAAAGACATTGTAGTTCTAAAATTCATGTTCCAACATAATTCTACTATGCTTGGGTGTTAGATATTTAGTGATCAAATAATTAAGACTTGTAATAGCTCACCTTGTGGAAAGGTAAAGGTTCTATTGAAGTAGAAACTTTTTTAGTCTCTGATTTTTTCAGTGCATCACTTTCACTCAAATTAGCAATGACAAATTTTTCAAACTTCTTAGAATCTGTCAATAATGAAACATTTAGATCCTGGACATTTTCAAGAGTAAAAATATCAATGCCAAGTGATTTCCTAATTTGTGATCCACTATTATGATAGTGAGTGGCTTGTTCACATGCCTTTTCAACTTGTAAGTTGGCAAGAAGAAAAACCTGCAGTGTCTGTGTTGCCACTTCCTCATAACCTGGGTAATTAGAAGTACATGTTATTACACAGAATGCACTTCCAACAGACAAATGTTTTTCAAGTGATGTTTTTCATTTGTGTGGAGAATAATGGCCATATTCTTTTAATTCAAGTGTTTTTTTTGCATATAACGCTTTTCTTTGTGCACAATTAGCTTTACTTGGCTCAGTAATGTCTTTATTGTGTAATACAATACTCACTGAAGTTGTCTTGAGGGAAACAATGTAGCCTTGAAATATCCTCTGGTTCTTGAACTTCAGAGGCCATAAATCAAGTTGTTACACTGCCCATGTAAATTATCTCAGCTTTCTCCATATAAGAAGCTAGTTTATGGTTACATGTATGTGCCATATTTTCACTAGTCCATGGTAACATAGAAGACTCCTCTTCTCTTTGACTCAAGGTTGTTGATGAAAACTTTGTAACACTTACCTGGGCATAGTTAGGAGTTTTTTTTTTCCAAACACACTCATTATCATTCACCATTTTCACATCTCTGACTACAAACTCCTCTTCCATGACATTTTTATAAACAGATCCTGAATATTTCAACAACTAATTATTTTCATTGTGCCTGTTAACTAGAATTTTGGTCAGAGACTTTCATTTGGTAAGCACATGAGCAGTCTAAATTTTTTATAAAATCCATCGAGATTTGACTACTATATGTTCATCGTCATTTCCTAACAATTGCAATCCATCCAGATGAATTTTTTAAACCCTTGATTGAATTCATGATTATGAGGATTCTCATTAATGTGAACCAAAGGTTTTGGAACCTCTAGCAATCCAACCATTGCGATGTCTGCTTCAGCAGTCTCCATGGTATGATTTTGTGGAATATCTTGACTACTTTCATTCAAAAATGAACTGAACATTCCTTGCATTTGATTCTTTAAAAAAGCATCCTGACAAGCACCTACAAAATTCTCCCCTGGTTTAGATTTCTCCAATAATCGAACAAGCATTTCTTCCATTTCCTCCACAGAAAATTCTCAATATTTCACTAAATTTTATTCTTTACAGGAATACAATGACAATATTTGCAAATGCACTGTTGCAACACCTTCATCTAGGGCATATGTAGCATGCATTCTTACATCATTCTCACTGGTTTTCTCCAGTGAAAAATCCAAAACTCTTCTCTTTTCCACCAACACACTGCTTTTCACAATGCCTTTGCAGGGTAAGAAATATAAAACTCCTTGTTTTTCCACCAAAGCAACATTTTCCTATAACGGCCCTATGTTATGCTTCCCTACATTATCTATGTGAATTTCTCCAACTAACGACTTTAAATTCCACTGGATTTTCGCACATCCAAAAACAACATAAATTGAACAAGCTACCTCAATTACTGCATTCTTACAGTCAACCTGTGTTGCATGCATCTCTACATCACTTTCATCATTTACATCAATCACCAACTCCAACCTACCATGCACCATTTACAAATGCAATATCTTCATGTGTAGTTACTCTAGCACATTCACTTCTTTTATCTATAAAGGAATTTAAATCTCCTGTCATTTGTCGTATGAACATTCTTGAGGGACTCCTCTTTGAGATGCTTCACTACAGAGCCTGATATCCAATGGATTTCTGTCTATCCGAAAGCATCCATCACTTCATAAGAGGATCCATTCACAATGTTAATCTCTCATGCCTCCTCAATTGATCTATCCCTCTTTCTTGAAAACCTACACATTTCACCTTCTGCATTATCACTTGCGTCTAGATTATTAACAAAACCTACAAAGGTGCAATGCCATCCACTTTTTAGTCTGGCACTCCTTCCAATTTGGCATGTAAATGATCTTGCCGAGAAGGGTCCTTGGCATGCGTTGCTGTATGATATTCCTTGCTTACATCAAATATCAAATCTGGTATTTCCTTGATGTCTACCAAAAGAGCATCTTACAGTGGAACAATCGAACATGTATGATTTCTCTCATCTAAGAAAGATTCTGGTATCCCTTTCATTGTCACTATTGCAATAGCCTCCTTGCCACTTGGCACCTTTTACTAAGACTCCAATTAATTCCTCCACGACATCACAATCCCCATAATTAATTGTTCCTCCATATTTTCTTTCTTATTTTCATCTAATAAAGAACCCAACATCCCTTGAATCTATTTCTGTTTAAAATCAATTCTCACCGGATGAGAAGATACATCCAGGGTGGCATTGTCCAAAAATTTTTCAATCCTTATAAATGGAGATGAATATTCTCCTTGTTCATTCCCTGCCTCCATCCAGTTCTTGTTGCTTATACATTTCTTTTTTCTTCCTCCTCATATGATGTACTATTTTGAATTTTGTCTTCTTTTCATATCAAACATTATAAAGCCTCTTGCACACTGTTCTCATCTCTTTCATTTGAACATAATTCCAATAATCATTACATCTATGAAGAAAGGATATATTCATGTGAAACCCTGTCCAGCTGCTTCTCTTGGCTAATGCCATCACCTTCATCCCATAGAGAATCTGACAATTGAATGTCGACTTGACCAAAGGAATTGCTTACTTCGTGCTGAGATTGAACAAGAGAATCAAAATATCTCCTTCTAGGGGGGCATTACTCTGTGCTTTGAACTTGAAGTTTTCCTCTTTTCCCTTATCTTCTATCCCGAGACTCCAAAAAATTGCTGCAACCCATCCTTTTTATCTCCTCTGCCCACTAAAATTTCAAAATCACTTCATCCTTGCCCTTATATGCTCCTCCAGTTTGAAATCCAAAATCATCATTTCCACTATTCTTGTTTTCCGTATTTACTTTTGTTGAATCTGTATTTTGTGCTAGGTTATGAGTATATTGTTTAAAATTATTCACTTCAGAACAGAGACCAATCATAATAATATTCTTATTTTGTGCAGGCCTGCAATCGATGATTGAGGAGGAATTGACAGCAAACAATAAACCACATTTCTCAGAGGAATTCAACAAAATTGGCAGATCTTTGGTGTTTTTTCTCAAATTTATCCCTGACTATTCAGATGTTGGTTGATTCTTCTTACCTTTATTTTCAAACCCATCTCCCAAAATATATAGCCATCTAGAAGGTAATGACTCTTTGAGCCCTTTGAAAATACACCACATAATAATCTCTACCCAATTGTTTGAGCTGCTTTTCAACTCACCAATGTCTGGTCCAAACAAGTTTCCTTCAATGATCAAATTAATTTCCTCTTTTAAAATAGAGTTTAGAAGCATTTGCACATATTCTAGAGTTGTTGCTTCTTACCATACCTTTAAAGGTCTCAAATTGCTTGATTTATATGTATTTGCACCATTTGAAATGAAAGCTATATTGTGCAAAGTTGTTTCAACCTCAAAAGTATTATCCTGCCTATAGAAGCCTAAACCCCAATAATCCTCGCAGTGGCCACTTTCACCAATTAGAATATGTGCTTCATCAACATCATCAAACATCAAACCTCAATTGCACTTCCAAGTTTTTCTCTATAACAATTATTGTGAGTCCTGCTTGCTGGACACTAGTTACAAACTTTCTTTCACTTGAAAATTCACAACAATTGAATTTAAATTAGCCTCACATGGGTTGTATTTCATTTTTAGTATATTTCGCTTGATTATTTCTTTATACAATCTCCCCACTTCTCTTATCCATGTTCTGACGTTCCTTTGCACCTCTTGGTGCAATTGCTAGTTATAAGAATATTTAAGATTCTGGATCTATCGATCTGAGATGGATATTGCAATATAAATCTGAAGGATTCATGAGATTACTTCATGTTTGATCAGATTTTTTTAATGACAAATGTTATCTTGCAGGAAAAATTCAAAATTTGAAGTCATGTTAATTCAGTACATTGATGCAAATTCATATGCTGATACAATGGTGCAAATGCATGGATTTAGTTGTTGAATGATATATGATGGTTTAATAGGAGGACAAGACACTCGCACCCACCATTATAATCTTAAGATCCAGGATTCTCATGAAAACCAGTCAAAGGAAGGAGCAGCGGCCAGGTTAAACTTAAACATATGTAAAGCCATCTTTATTTTCACTAGGCGCAGAGACATTTCGTTACAAGGTGGACTAGCTGTCATATTCGTCAGTTTTGATTTTCTTGTAAGATGTCTCATTTCTGCAGTGGAATAGGTTTTGCTTGATGTTCTATGAATTCTTTCTGGTTTATGTCAATGCAGGTGATCGAATCACTAAGGGCGACTAGAGTTGATTGGGGGCTTATCATGTCAAATTTGGAGTAAATTTACAGAGGTAAAGTGCCAGCAACATTGACAGGGACATTAAGGTGCAAAAATAATGGAGCAAGAGACAATCAGTCAGATCGCAATTGTGCTATGGACCCACTCTACTTTCTAAGCAAGACAGGAGAATTGGCATTAAATTTGTGCGGTTGATTGATTTCCCATCAACCCATGATATATGCTGGCACTAATTTGGAGGGGATGATTTGGTAGATCAAACCTAATACAAGCTATTTAGAACAAATGTTTGAGGGCAAGCTATAAGAAAAAAATTTCTTGAGCAGAGATGAATTGGGTTGATCCATGATGGATTCTAAATTGGGTTCTTCAAGTTTGTTCTCATGGGCTATTCAACATAAAGAAGATGAACACTCATGTACCTCTCCTCTGCTATGGCGTCTTGGATCAAGTTCTTATCCCATATCTAGGGCAGAGGATATTGCCAAAGGCAGATAGGAGCTCATGAAAATGTTTGAAGTAATGCCTGAATCAGCTTATGAACTGTCCCTGAGTGATCTGGTCAAGCAGAAGGCTGCCATGCATAAGAGATCAAATGAGGAAGTGCAAACAGAAAAACATAAAGCATAGGAGAGGAGTTCAGGAAAGCAGGACAAGAGGAAGACAAGTGGAAGCTATATAAATGGGTCGAGTAAGAGTAAGGGAGAAAATACTAAACCATTTCGTCTTAATATATTTATTCCCAGAAGCTTGAAAAACTGATTTCATTCTACCTCTAGGTCAATACCCACAAGTTGTTCTCAAGTGAAGAGCCATGATTCAGAGAAAGGATCAGGGAATACATATCTTGTTGCAAACCTGTATAAGATAAAGACATCCTATTCTCCTACTGGTTCTTCAATTGGCTTCTCCAAGGTGTCTCCTAAACCATCTTCTGCCCAGGATGGTCAATCTTATCAGGTTCTCCCAGCTTCTCCCATACATACTGGTTATAATTTTGGCCTTTGGAAATTGAGCATGAGTCGATGCTCATTCTGTTGCGGGTACACTTTCTTCTCCAAGACTATTTGCCAGGTGCTTCTTATGTGTTTCTCTTCATGCAACTTCTGAATTTTCAATTTCTGACCATTGAATAAATTTTATCTTAATTATGAACTAGCAAACCCCAGGGTTCAAGCTTAACTCCATGCTTAATAACCACCCATGGCTTAAGAAGTCCACACCAGTCACTGACAAATTCTGAACATCACAATCTATCTACTTACAATTTCACTTATAACAGCCCCAGTGCCTTGAGATGCTATCTTTTCCTCTTAAAATGCGGGAACAGAAGATTATAACTTAACAGGGAGGTAGCACCTTCATTAAGAACTGATTATTTTATTAAACCTATCATTAAGGAGTGGAAAGATGGAACCTTAAAAAGTTTTCTTTAGATGTTTCTTCCCACGTCAGTCTTGTTGTTGAGTGTGAACTTCATCCATGATTTTTGTTGAAGTTTTATCAGATTTTATCTCTTTATGATCATGTTTTATTCATGTCAGTTGACATCAGAACAGTTTTTGGCATCCAAGTAAACTTTGAGAAAGCAACCCCTGAGTCATCCTGAAGTAAAATTCTTTCTACATATACATCAAAAAATGTTAGGACATGCTAGTGAAAAGTTGGAAACTACTAATTAACTATTGTCTGTTTTCTTTTTGTTTATTTTTTTATCACGAGAATTGATAGTTAACTACTGTCATTTTTTTTTTTTTTTCTTCAGTATTCAGTATTAGGAGAATTTCTTTCCTTTTTCCTTTTTTTTTTCAGTATTAGGAGAATTTCTTTCTTTTTCCTTTATTTTTTATTTTTTTGGTATTAGGAGAATTCCTAAACTTATTTTCTGTCTCTAAGGAGGCCCAGGGTCATGTCTGAGGGACTGACCCTATACTCCTGAACCTAATGCATTATGCAACTACCCACAGACATGCTAGGTGTGTTAACTGAATTTCAAACCTGGGTGGGGCCTCAATATTGCTCAGCAAAAACTTTCTTCCTTGGACTAATCTAGGGGAGGTCCAGGATTAGCCTTTGTGGCTGCCTTATAACACCAAGAGTATATCGAGCAACCTGTAAGCCAGATATACCAGATCTTATGATTTAGCAAGAGCGGAGACTCTAGGAAATGGGGAGTATACTCCTTGAGGCAAGATCATAGCAGGCCATATAATCAACGGGATTTGAACTGCGGTCTTTTTAGTTTCACCCAGTGAGGCCATATACTCAATGGGATTTGAACCACGGTCTCATTAGTTTCAGCCAGTGAAACTTACCGTTAAGCCACATATCACTGTATAATTAACTATTCTCTATTACTTGAAACATTTCTAAGACTTTAAAGTCCTTGGCTGATTGGATTGCTCTAACACTGAGCCACTTGCCCTTTCATGAGGTGCGTTAACTGAGTTTCAAACCTAGGCAGGGCCTCAATGATGGTCAAAAAACACTTTCAAATGCAGGTCGTCCACCATTTGGCCTAGAAAAATAGGCTAATCAACAATTGTTTGTTACTTGAAACATTTCCGAAACTTTTAAGTACTTGGTTGGTTGGATTACTCAAACACTGAGCCACTTGCCCCATGCAAACACTTTCCAATGCAGGTCGTCCACCATTTGGTCTAGCACAATAGGCTAATTAACAATGTCTGTTACTTAAAACATTTCTGAAAATTTAAATTCCTTCGCTAATTGGATTTCTATAACACTGAGCCAGTTGCCCCTTCATGAGGGACGCCCTTAAGGGTTCAACATAGATTTGTGTATTCCTATTTCCAACACCCTCGTCAGGCCACACTTTGGCGAAGGTCCCTTGCCTAACCTCAAGCAAAACTAACTCTATCCCTGCCTTGAAAATTATACATACTATGATTTACCCTAGATTTTCCCTTGGCCAGTGTGCTGCTGTACTACTGAGCTACATGCCCCTTCATTGTGGGCATCATTAATGGTTCGACCTAGATTTACGGATTGCTATCTCCAACAAAGAAAACATATAATTTGGAAGTAAAGCATCAAAAATAAATGAAAGAGAATGTATAATGAACAAAGTTTTTATGCCAACATTTTACCATATTCCAAAGTTGTCATGTTTAACTTCTAAGTCATTTATAATTGAGTATAATTGCAGCCCAATTAATTTCATATATAATCATCCCTGAATTAGGTGTCCTCATGCTCCTAAGTCATGACTTTTGGACCTGTGTGTGGAAGTGCTTGTTGCTCTGTTTCCAAAGGTTTTAAAAGTGGTCATTTCAAAATTCATCCCCATTTCCAAATGTTGTCCTTACCCTTTTTCAGGCAACTAAGACTTCAAAATATTGTGCTCTTTGGTTGAATCGAAAATTTTATTTGCATATTAAAGACTAGGAATCCAAAAGGAAAAAGTGGTTCCATTTAAAGATATGTGCACCGTAAATTATCCAAATTCTTTTTATTACACTCCATCCATCTATTTCGTTGCAGCATTCCTATTCCTTTAGTATTCAATTATAACTCTATAAAATCAAGATGGCCATCCATATTCAAAGGCTTCTGCTTTTCTTTGCGTTATCTTCTAATAAGGATTTTTAATTCCAAGTAATTCAACTACCAAAGGTAGTACATGCGAGTAGCGAAGTAATTCAACTACCAGTTATTCTCCTACATAGTACATGCTTTGATAGATTATATAAAAAGTCTTACCAATACAATAACATTGATTATTTTATGTGGACATTTTTGTTCAGGATGGTCCATTACATAATCAAGATGAGGAGCTGGATCATGCAATTGCACTTTCTCTTTCTGAAGAACTAACCAAACCAGATGGTATATGATGGAAATTTTATTGTTTTACAGTTAATTTTAGTTTAATTATATCATTTATCTCGATGCTTTTCATATATTCAACTAGATCTTTGTTGCTTAACAAGACTTTGTCATTTCCATGTTTTAGTGAAACTGTTTATGGTTTGATACTCTGATACAACCTTTATCAAGTTACATGCACCCTCATTAGAAAAAAAAAGAGAATTTTTCTTGCCATGACTATCATTCTTTGTCATCGTTGACTTAAGAAAGTATTTTAGCTAAGAAACTAGTTTCAAGGTTATGGCATAACTTGTCATATAAATTGAACAAAATTTATAATGTTAACTTGTAAACTACTTAGCTGGTTTTAGGCTTTCTATTTAAAATCTACTCTATTTTGAAATTTGAACGAGTTGTTCCATAGACTTGAATATTAAGATATTTTGGTGTAAGGATTAAAAAATAGCCCGTAAGGCCTCTCAGTTATCCATTTATTTTATCTAATATAACATTTACTATTAAATTAGAACCACTCGGCACAAATCTGTAATAGATCAAGATCATACTTTGTAGAGTGTCGTAGAATAAAAATAGGAGCAAGGACACTGAGTTCTTTCGGTTTTCCTGGTTCTTATTCCTTTGGTGTATCTTTGCACCTTTAGGGGCAATTGCTAGTTTAAAGTCTAATTCTTTATAATGTGCTAGCTCAATGGAAGAGCACCTGCTTTACAAGTAGGAGGTTGGTGGTTTGATTCCATCATGCCCTAATATTCATATATAGGGGATGACGAAGATTAGTTTTTGGTGACGGATGCTCTTTTGACCATCACCAATGAGCTTATGGTGACATTTTTCGACCCTCACCAAATATGAAATGGTGACGATCAACGAACACCACCATATATATGCATCAATAGTGACGACCATTAAAGGTCTGTCACCACAAATCGTTGTTTTTTATATGAAATGGTGAGGGTCACTGTTTTTTATTATAATCATTATTCATGACGGACCTTGATGTCACCAATGTGTTTATGGTGACGGTCAATGAACGTCGCCATATATATGCACCAATAGTGACGTCCATGAAAGGTCCATCACAAAAAATCGTTGTTTTTCATATGAAACGGTGACGGTCACTATCTGTCATTATAATCAATATTCGTTACGGACCTTGAATGTCACCATAACACATACTTTTGGCGACGCCACCTTTGGTGACGTTCAGTTTTTTGGTGACAGAGGCTATTTTCCATCACCATTGCTCATATTAAATGGTGACGGTCACTATCCGTCACTATAAATCATTATTGGTGATGGACCTTGAATGTCACCACAACACCTATACTTTCGGTGACGCCACCTTTGGTGACATTTAGTTTTTTGGTGACGGAAGCTATTGTCTGTCACCATTTCTCTTATGAAATGGTGACGGTCACTATTCATCACTATAAATCATTATTGGTGATGGACCTTGAATGTCACCACAACACCTATGCTTTTGGTGACGCTACCTTTGGTGACGTTCAGTTTTTGGTTACGAAGGCTCTTTTGACCCTCACCAATGAGCTTATGGTGACCATTTTCGCCCCTCACCAATGTGATTTTTTCTTGTAGTGATGGTAAAGATGATCAATCAGTATCATATACCGTAGAAATCAGTATAGTAAAGTAAAATATAAATAATTGTGTCACTTTTAATTGTTTTAGGCCTATCATCAAGAAGTTTTCTTGGTAAAAGATAATAATGTTAAAAATAGTCACCTTCTTTAATAAAATCCATAAGTCTTTGTCCGCATGAAGGTACTATACTATAGGCCATAAAAGGAATCAAAGAAATGAATCTAAAAAAATGAACTAGAAGTATTTGGGAAATATCTAACAAGGGTGTTGTTCAAAACACACAAAAAAATGTAGGAAAAAAAAAAGAGTGATGTTCCAAAGATTGAACAAAAAAACCAAAAAGTGTTGTTCTGAAGAGGGAACAAAAAAATCAAAAAGTGTTATTCTACAAATGGAACAACAAAACCAAAAAGTGTTGTTTCGAAAAGGGAACAACAAAATCAAAAAGTGTTGTTCCGAAAAGGGAACAACAAAACCAAAAAGTGTTGTTCTGAAAAGGGAACAGCAAAATCAAAAACCGAAAAGGGAATAGAAAAATCAAAAAGCATTGTTCTAAAAAGGGAACAGGAAAATCAAAAAGTGTTGCTCTGAAAAGGCAACAACAAAATTAGAAAGTGTTTTTCTGAAAAGGAAACAGCAAAATCAAAAAGTGCTATTTCGAAAAGGGAACAAAAAAATAGGTAAAAATAAATTAAATCGAAAATATTATTTACAAAAATAAAAATAAAAATGAATTTCTACAAAGATGAAGCTGTGGAAGGATTATCTTCTGCAGCTAAAACTTGCATGGTGGAGTTTTTGTGTATCTGTTGACAAAAATATTCTCTTGTAAGTGGTCTTTGGTAAAGGCGCACCCGATGTCCATTTTATTTAAAGGAACAATCAGACCCATCAATGGTGGTTAACATAAGAGTGCCATTGTCATGTACTTCCTTTATTTCATAGGGACCTAACCACTTAGTCTCTAGTTTTCCAGGGAATTCTTGAAACTTGGAATCATAGAGAAGTTCCCAGTCGCCCTCATGAAATGTCTTTTTCTTGATCAGAGAATCGTGCCATTTAGCTCTTTGTTGTTGAATGAGTGCAGTATGCTGCAGAGCCGAAAGCCAGATTTCATCTAATTCATTTATTTGTTGTAATATATTAATCTGGGCCTCAGTTAAATCCAGTCCCACTTCCTAGGATGTCATTAGTGTTTATATCTCAAATTATATGGGAAAAATAGGTTCCTTACAAAATACCAGTTGATATGGGGAGTATCCAGTAGTATTCCTCCAAGTTGTGTGATATGCCCACAAGGCTTCTAGCAGTCGAGTAGCCCAGTCTTGTCTGTGCGATGAGACTATCTTTATTAGAATAGCTTCAATTACTTTGTTGGTGCTTTCTACCTGCCCTTTTTCTTGAGGGTGATATGGAGAGGTAATTATGTGAATAACATGATGATTTTTTAGTGTAGCTGAAATCTTGTGGCCTACGAGTTGGGGCCCTCCATCAGTGCTTACTTCTATGGGTAACCCATATCGTATGGAAATTTCAAAAAGAAAGTTTATTATGGTTTCTTCTTTGGCTCTAGGTAATGCTACCACTTCCACCCACTTAGTTACATATTGTATTGCAACCAATACATATGATTTTTGGTTGGATGATGGGTTGATTGGCCCAACAAAATCTAATTCCCAACGCTCAAAAGGTTCTATGACCAGCTGTGGATGCAGGGGCATCTCATCATATTGGCTAGGGTGACCCATCCTTTGACCACTATCGCAGGCCTAGACAAATTTCTTAGCATCTTTAAAAATCATGGGCTAGTAGTATCCCATTTTTAAAATTTTGTGTCCAGTTTTACAGTCTACAAAATTTCCACCACAATGTCCATCGTGGCAGGCTTTTAAGATATCATAAATTTCGTCTTCCCTGATACACCTGCAGATGTTCATATCGGCCCTTGTGTGAAAAAGGTATCCTCCAATCCAGGAGAACCGAGTGTTGTGTTGTACTATTGATTTCCTTTCTCTGGGTGTCAGATTTTTAGATATTTTTCCCACTGCTAAATAATTCGCCACATCAGCGTACCATGGTGTTTTCACAGTTACAACAACTAGGTGTTCATCTAGAAACTGATCCTCTACTGATATTGCATCATTCGTTCTTGGCACTTAGGAGAGGAAATCTGCCACAAGGTTTTCCTTCCCTAGTCGATCCCTTATAGTTACATCAAATTATTGCAAAATTACCAACCAACGTGTCACTCTTCCATTCGTAATGGGTTTTTTATCTAAGTATTTAATAGTAGATTAATCCATATACATAATTACAGGGTATCCAGTTATATAGTGTCTGAATTTGTTAATATCATAAATCAAAGCTAAAAACTCCTTCTCTGTTACTGTGTAATTCAATTCAGCAGGGGTTAAGTTTTTTCTAATGTAATATATAGTGTAGGGTTTCTTGTCTTCTTCTTGGCCAAGAACTGCTCTAATGGATGTGTCTGATGCATCTCATGAAATCTAGAATGGTATATCCTAGTTCGGACCTCGTAATACTGTTGTTGTTAATACTAGCCATTTTGAATCTGTAAAGGCAATATCACATTTCTCAGTCCATATGAAATCACTGTTTCCTGTTAAGGCATATAATGGTGCAGAAATTTGTGAAAAAATCTTGATAAATCTACGATAATATCCAGCAAATCCCAGAAAACTACGTACCTCTTTTCGAGTGCAGGGTGTAGCTAGTAAGAGAATTACCTGTATTTTTGTCGGATCTACCTGAATTCCAACTGCTGAAATGTAATGACCCAAGATCAAGCCTTTTGTCATCATCATATGGCACTTTTTGTGACTTAAAAATAGGCTAGTAGAAATACATTGTTCCAGAACGTTTTCCAATGTCTATAATGCTTGCTCAAATTCATCTCCATAAGGTGTGAAATCATCCATGTATACTTCCAATCCTTCATTTATCAAGTCTGCAAAAATATTGAGTATGCCCCTTTGGAATGTGGCAGGGGCGTTACACAACCCAAAATGTAATACCCTCTAGGCAAATTTTCCCCACGGACAGGTAAAGGTAGTATTATCCTGAACTTCAGGGGCAATTTGAATTTGGTTGTAGCTACTGAAGCCATCTAGGAAAGAGAGAAATTTCTTCCCTGCCAGTGTATCTAGGACTTGATCAATAAATGGAAGGGGAAAGTGGTATTTTTGCATTTCCTTGTTGATTTATCTATATTCAACACATATTCACCATTTCCCATTCTTTTTGGGAACCACAACTAATGGAGAAACCCATTTACTTTTAGATATAGGATAGATAAAATTGACATCTAATAGTTTTTGAAGCTCTTCTTTAACAATTTCTTTTAGGTGAGGATTTAATCTACGCTGAGGTTGTCGAATGGTTTTTGCATCCTTTTTAGTGTAGATATGATGCATGCATAACTGAGGGTCAATCCCTTTCATATCTGAGTAATCCCAAGCCAAAGCCCTTTTATTTTTCCTAAGGACTTGAATAATTTTCTATTGCTGGTCGTCACTCATATTACTGTTAATGTTCAGGATATTCCCTACCTCAATTTTGATAGTTTTTCTATTATAAACAGTGGTTATAGGTATTTTTTGATCACGGATATCTCTTAGGGGATCTTCTTCGATTTCATTGTCAAGGACTGCTTTAATCATGTGACATTTTGAACTTAATACTGTGGTAGGATGATTCATAAAAGTATTAATGACATTGTATTCAGTATGGTTTTTGAATTCAAGGGAATCTACCATAGTCAATGGTGACCGAATATTTTCTGTTAAGTATGTTGCAGGTTGCCTCCTGGTTTTCATGATAGCTAAGCTTGGCTGAGCAGGAGGGTATAAAGCTAAATTTTTCACATCATTCCCCCTGGTTATAGTCATATTTCCTTTCTGGTAGCTAATATAAGCATCAACAGTCGCTAGCCAAGGCCTTCTTAATATGAAGGGATGCCCATCTAGCTGGTTCCTAGGATTAATAATCAAGAAATCTACCGGGTATTCCCAAGTGTCAACAGAGACCATTACATCCTGTAATGTTCCCTCTGGTCTAATGACTGAGTGGTCAGCTAGTTCCAGTAAGGTAGTTGTTGGATCCAACACTGTGATACCAAGAATGTCACAAGTTGTAGTTGTGAGAATATTAATGGCTGCCCCTAAGTCGACTAAAGAATTGGGAAAAAAATGACAATTTATCTGGACTGTGACAATGGGGTTTCTGGGATATTTATACTTTACAGGAGTGTATTTTCCTAGCAATAAATCAGACAAAGCCCCAACAACATGGACAATAGGGGTTGTCTTTTTTTTCCTCACAAACTTCTTTATAAACAATTCTTTGATAGTTTTTGCATATATTGGAATGTCTTGGATAGCCTGGAGGAGAGGGATTTTTATAAAAATATTCTTAAGTTCACCCAAAAGATCAAATTCAATATATTCAATCGAGCGTGGTATCAGCAATCTCTCTGGGAATGGGGGGAAGTGGTTACGATTTGTTCAGGATTTTTTTGTCTGGCTGTATCTTCCCCTTGTTTTATTTCTTTATCATTTATAGTTAGAGGCTTATTTGTGTGTATTTATTCCTATTGAAAATCTTTATGATGATCTAGAGTGATTATACGTCCAGATCTCAACTTAAGCTCATTGCATTCTTTTAACTCATTTTCAAGGTCCAAACGCTCAATGATTTGTATTAACTAGATTGGTCTGTTATTTGGATTTGGGTTGGGTTGAGCTGGAATTTGTGGTCGTATATTAGATTGAGGATTCTGCTGCAACATATAAGGTGCTGGTAAAGTTGGTTGAGACGGAGGATCTGACCCTATAGGCTTGTTTGTAGATCTTTGCCAATTTCATTGTCAGTTTTGATTTTGTGAGGTGAAAGGGGACCATTAGGAGGGATAAGGGTTGTTTTGCCATAATGGTGGTGGATAAAGAAATTTTGGCCAATTATTATTTGGATTTGACTGATTGGGCCATGGTGGCATAAAAAATGCTTTAGGTGGCAAAAAAGGTGGCTGATTTTTCCATCCTGCCCCTGAATATTGCTGAGAATTATATTGCGAGGAAGGAAAAAATGAAGATGGATCAGTAGGCATACCTGTCTGACGCACTTTCCATTGGTGGCACTGGTTCAATAGATATACTCATTCCATTTCTTCTTCTGCTTCCTTTAAAACTGCTTTCAATCCTAAGAGTGATGGGAAACATTCTGTGGAGTGCTCTTTAGTGCATATGGAGCATGTTCGTATCATATCTAGGGGGCATTATTTACGATTGTGCTTCTGTCTACAAAAAGGGTGGAAAATAGCCAAATTCTGTTCTGCTATAGCCTGTTTTTTCTTAGCTTGCATGAAATCCAATTGTATCGTTAGGGTCCCCACGATATCCATCTTGAAATCCTCCAACGAATTGCCGATTTGACTTCGTGTCACGCTGTCTCCTGAGGATTTGATGTATTTGATGTTTGCATCGTGTCCAACTGGTTTCAACCTGGTACTGCCCCTACAACACTTAATGCACAAATATATAATATTTTTATAGCTTTCTTGATAAATATGACCTTTACCCATTATATTTAGTGCCTCTACCCATTGGTCTTTCATACCTCTGATCAGTGTGGTTTTTAGAACATTATCAGGCATATTTGTGTAAGGAGACCTATGCAGATTATATTGGAAACGTTCTACATATTCTTCCAGAGTCTCGCTAGGCTTGGCTACCATTTGAAAATTTTCATCTTTTAATTCTCTAGTTCAGCAATAATATTGATATTTTTTAAGGAAAGATGTTTTCATTTGGTCCCAATCAGTAGTGTAATCATAACCCCTGCATAAAACATCAAACTCAAAAAGGAATGCATCAGAATCTTTTGAAGTTAGCCCATGAAAGGTAAGAATATTCTGTAATGGAATAGCCTTCATGGGGGCATTTACAGTTGTGTCAACAATAGGGTATTGTAATGTAGAATTTTGAGGTTACTGGTTACTATCCATTTGGTCAAAAATATGCCAATACTCATCAGGGATCTTCGGAGCTGGAGAGTTATTCCTAGGATGTTTATAAGACACTGGAATAGTTCTAAGAGCACCACCTTGATCTGGAATACTAGGTGTCCTCTGTTCATTCACTAGTTCAGGAGATCTAGGTTCTGATAATTTAATTTTAAAACTGCCTGTTTCTCCTTCTGTTTCATGGAGGTTGCAAGAATCTCCTTCTTGTGAAGGGAAAGTTTGTGAATTATTGGTGTTTTTAAAACTCTGTTGAATCCCTTCAGTCTTACTGCGAATCTCAGTGTTAGCTACAAATGGTGGTCTTGTAGTTTGAAGGAAGTCAGTAGGACATCTGGCAGCAATAATTCGGGGTCCTACAGATGACTGAGACTCATCTTTTCTGAAGATTTCGTCGATAAAAGTTGATCGTCGAAGGGTCATCAGTCCCTTAGGTTTTTCAGGTTTAGAAGGAGGAATTGTCTTTTTCAAATTTTTCCCTCTTAGTCATTCATGCAATAAAACATTCATCCCTACTTTAAATTCTCATGGAATTCTGTTAGAAAGTGGGAGGATGAGCGAGCATTTTACTCGTTCTTTACGCAGGTTCTTACCTTCATTTTTTAATACCCAGTTCTCCCTTAGCAGAAAAAACATCAATCAGAAATTACTCAGAGCAGCAACAGACTCCCTGGCAATGGCGCCAAAATTTTGGGTGCTAAAAGGTGTCTTTAAAAACTCCTAATTGCCTTACATTAATTATCAACCAGGGTAAGTCCTTTTATTTCAAGTGTGTACACAGTATGTGCAAGCTTATTCATACAAGGAGTAATGCTAAAGCCAATCGTTGAATACAGATGCAATCATAAATCTGAAGCTTAAAGAGAAGGATTCATCTATGCATTATAATCCAAAACTGTGATTCATTCTTTAATTCAAATGATTCAATCAATCGAGAGCATAGAAACAATAACCGAGCTCTTTCAATTGGATATAAACAATTGAAAAAAAGGAATGTAAATGGAAATAACAGGCTATGCTTTAAATAACCAAAACTAATTCATTTTAAAAACAACTTCAATAAGCTAGACATGTGCATGCAGAGGAATAAATACAGAGATCTGAATTATCAAAGGAAATTCACTGTAAACCATAAAAGCATACTATACTTGCATTAAAGGGAAAGGTATAGCACAAAGAACATCAACGAGATTCACCAGAGACCAGGCCCTTAGCTACTAGTGAATACTTCTTAGTTACTCCAGAACAATCGAATGAACAACAATGCAACTATGTATTAATCATCGGAATCATTACAATAAAAATCTGTCTTTCAGAACTATGTTCTGTTCATCACAAATGATGTGTAAATGAAAGATACATAATGCAATATGTAATACAGTCTGATTTACATTCTCCGCTCTTCTATATCATCATATCCACTCCCTGTGTCTTTGTATTTTGCTCATTCTTTTATATCTAGAAGAGAGGAAAATGTGATCCCTCAAGATCAGGGGATCTTGAGGGATTCACAACAAATTACTATCTTCAGACAGTTGGTCGTTCTCACGGATTCGGTTTCTGATTTAACCATCGCTATCATGCCTTCTTTCCTTTTGATTAGATCTTGTTGTTCCTTTTTGGGAACAACTATGATCTTATCTGTTATTTTCATCATAAAAATAATGGAAATTATTTTGAATGATTAAACCATATCAGAACTATTTCATTCATGTTTTATCAAAATCCATTCATGATATTATTATATTGTAGCACGAAAATGGATGAAGAAGAGGAAAAAGGATGATAATTAAGAGTAAATACATACTATTGCTAGGCTCAGCAATAGGCATAGCCAAATCATCAGGCCACCACTAATCCAGATAATGGAGCATGATTCCAACTTAGGAAATCGGAGGAATCAACAAGGAAGAAATTTTGTTGTGTCAACTATGAAACCTCTTGTTTTTACCTTTTGTTAATATTTATTTTTCAACAAAAGAATTGAATCTGTTATGTAATCATTAAGAAAGTTAGGCTAGTTATACGCTGAAACATTTGTAGTATTCTAATATATTTTGTAAGTTATTTTCATTTTTTATCCCTATAAAAGGAGAGGAAAAACTCATTATAAAGGTTCAAAAAAATTGTTTTAAAGGGTTCCAAATTTTGTGTTCAGGTTCAAAATTTTGTTTTTATAGAGGAGGTTCCAAGTTTGGCTCTATTTTCTCGTTCCAAAGGTTGTTATTATTTTGAAAATCTCACAATTTTGGGTCTCTCACATGTATTCCATTCCTGAATATTAATGAAGAAGTTTTCTGGTGATTCCAAGCATTGGAATATGTATTATGTGCTATATGGAATATACAATTGTGGACAAAAGTGTCTTCCCTATACTGGGTGTCTTATTCTAGAAAAACAGATGGAAAAACTATTGTTTCCTTTAAAGCAAAATGATAATGGGATGAATCCTACCTATAATATGACATATGCTTCACTCCTTTCTTGGCTTGAATGCTCCAATTCTATCTCTTGTTTCCAAAATTAGAACCTACACAATCAAACAACAAAAGCCAACGATCTACAGAAGCTATGTATCATCATATAAATACTTCATTCAATGGATCAAAATGCAATCGAAATACATGAAATCATAAAATCACTTATAGGAAAATAAAGAAATATTTGCATTAACATAAATGGAAGGAGTTACAACCATAAATAGAATTCAATCTTGTAGAAGAGCTCCTACAGGATAACTTGTTACTTCTTTGTCACAAAGTGCACCTCTAATCATCCTAATGCATGAAATGTTAACTCTTTACAAAAACAACATGAGCGTAGAATACTATCTCCAAAATACAACCCCTATATTTTGGATGGACACAAATATATAGGTGAGCGTAGTAAGTTTGGAGCTCTTATATAATTACCAATATAGGGCTTGAGATCCAATCTTTATCGGAGGATGGGATCAAAGGATAAAGGATGGAAAATCCAAGGTATGATAGGATCAAATCCGATTTTTTTTATCTGATGGAAATGGTTGTAACAAATTCTAGAAGCTCTTGGAAAAAAAAGGCTTCTCGAGTTTCTCCCGTTTTCCTGTATTTCTAGAACCAATTTAGGTATATAATGGAGCAACCTGTAGATCATCAACAAAGGCCACAGTGGAGCAACCTATAAGTGAACACTTCCAATAGCAGGGAAGGGAGCATTGGTCCTTAAAATGACTGAAACAAGGTGTTTTCAGGAAGAAACTCTGGGATATGAGAGTGTCATGTATAGGGATTTGTGCTATGATGATTTCAAGGGGTCAAAGTGTGTTTATTGATCTATTTTGTAGGCTAACTAATGCATCGTGGCTGAAAATATCAGAATATAAGTGTGGAACTTTGGTTTTGTGGCCCATACAAACAGTGACCAATCATGCAAAATTGCACTTCGTACCTTTTAAAACTTACCTCCCCATAGATTTCACAACTTAACACTATTGCAATTTTGGGATTTTACGATTTCACAATTCGCAACGAACTCCACACTGCTCATCGCAACTTTTAACGTTTAACAATAAAAATATTACTTATCTCATGTGATATGCGATATGCGTAGCAACACATCACAATCTACTTACCTTATCTTTTACTGCATTGTAACTAATATAACTTACCAGGTGAGGTCTTAACAATAACCACTAAAATTGCCAATATGAAAAATCTCGTTGGGCACGATTTAAACTCCACCGTTGATCTCATTCAGATCTAACGGTCCTTGTTGCTCCCTTATTCTTATGCTTTGCATCGAAATTCAAACAACCTATTTTGTAAGGCCTTAAGGCCGTAAAATTTATGATGCACGATGGCTGATATTAAAAATTTATTAGGCTACACAAAACAATGATTTCACTTGAACCTTTTACATAGAACTCTATTGTGTCTTTGTTGTTCGCATCTCTAATCGACTACTTTAAATGTTTTGTGTGATATGTTATATCCAAATCACATAGAAATAAAAGTACAGTTAAAACAGACAGGAAAAGCACGAAAACACTTGGAATTAATCAGAAAGGTAATTACACAGAGCCGAGCCCTTTGATGGTTGGATATTAGATTCACTTCTCCTCTTTGTCCACCTCTATCACACTGATTGTATACTTCTTTCACACTTCACTTTTTCTGACCTACCCTCTCACACATCACTTTGTCTAATTTACCCTATCACACTTCACATCTATTTATGCTTATCTCCCTAACTAAAACTGGTTACACTCATCTTTATTAGCTTTCAAATAAACTCTATCCTATCTTCATAATATAATCTATTTGGCTAAATCTCCTCACAAGGAGAACCAAATTTTCTACTTTTATTCATATTTAATCTTGGAAATTAAAACAAATTAACCTCTAAAAATTAAAGCCTAACAGAATATTAATAATCAATTCTTCCACCTCTTGTTAGCCACAACTTGTGAACACATAATCACATTATTGACTAATTTCTGGATGCTTCTCCATCAGACTCCTGAGGAAGAAAATATTGATCTATCAATGTTTTAGGATCTGCATTACACTTCTGTAACTCTATTGTTGTCATCCAAATCGCATCTTCCAGTAGTTGTTCTTTTCATTTGACTAGATACTGATAATAGTTCTGTCCCCTGGTCTTCTTTGTTGCTCTTTTCTCCAGAATGGATTCCACTTCTTTATTTTTTGTCTTTGGCATCTATTCCTTCCAATTCAAAGTCTAGTACTCCTCTTTTGTAGTTTCTTCTTCTATTTCTTTCTATGTTCCTTTGTATGGATACAAATCTACAACATTAAATATGGTTGATATCCCAAATCCTTCTTGTAACTCAATCTCATATGCATTTGAGGAAAATTTCCTCAAAATTGTACAAGGCCCTATATTTTTCATTTTTAGTTTGTTATAGGTCCTAACTGGAAACCTTTCCTTCCATAGATAAACCATAACAAAATCATCTTCTTGAAACTCTCTTTTAGTCCTCTTCATATCAGATCTTTGTTTATACTTTTGGGTGTTTTTCTGTAAGCTTTGCTGGACATCTTCCTGCAACTTATGTATCGATTCTGAAAATTCTTCAGCCTTTTCACTCCTTGTCTCTTGTTTGATTAAACTTCTAAGTTCATACACACCTCTTGGATGCATTCCAAAAAAAATCTGAAATGGACTCATCCTAGTACTCCAATTAGGAGTATCATTATAGGAAAATTTAGCTTGAGCAAGTGCTAAGTCCCATTACTTTGGATTTTTGTAGAAAAAACTCCTTAATATGTTTCCCAAGCTCCTATTCACCACTTCAGTTTTTCCATTCGTCTGAGGATGATAGGCTGAACTGAAACTAAGGTTTGTACCTAGCTTCTTCCATAAAGTCCTCCATCATTGTCCTACAAACTTTATATCTTTGTCTGAAACAATACTCACAGGAAGTCCATTTAATCTTATAACTTCAGTGAAAAACAAATTAGCAATGTGAGTTGCATCACTAGTTTTCTTACAAGCAATAAAATGTGCCATTTTAGAAAACCTATCTACGACAACATAGATAGAATCATGTCCTCTTTGAGTATTTGATAAACCTAAAACAAAATCCATGCTGACAGCATCCCAAGGTTTATTAGTTATTGGGAATGGCTGATATAACCCAATGTCTAGGCTTCTTCCCTTGGCATGTTGACAAATCCTGCACTTCTCAACCAAATTTTTGATATCACTTTGCATTTTTGGCCAATAATAAAAATCATTTACTTGAGAAAATGTTTTGTCATGTCCAAAGTGTCTAGACAGTCCTCCACTGTGTTTTTCCTTAATCATATTTTCCCTCATCTAGCAGTTAGGTATACACAATTTATTATTATTGAAAAGAAATCCTCCTTGAATCATGTAGTCCATCCATTGGCTTCTATTATCAATCACAGGATTTTTAACAGCTGCATATATTTCTTTTAAATATGGGTCTTCCTCATACATATCAATCATTTCTTCAAACCCCAAAATGCCAATCTTCAATTCCCACATAATCAAATTTACTCTGCTCAAAGAATAAACAACTTTGTTTGACTTACCACTTGTGTGTTTGATTAAAAAAGTAAAACTCTATAAAAAAATCCACCCATTTAGCATGCTTTTGGTTCAACTTTGGCTAATTTTTTATGAACGACAGTGCATGATTATATGAATACAACACAAACTAGTTGGGCAACAAATAATGCCTCCATTTCCTCGAAGCTTCCAAAATAGCATAGAACTCATTATCATAGGATGAATACTTCCTCTTGGACTCATTTAAATTTTCACTAAAATAAGCTATCAGTCTCTGCTCTTGACTCAAGATAGCTCCAATTGCTATCCCACTAGCATCAATTTCAACTTGGAATATTTTATCAAAATTTGGCATGGCCAAAATAGGTCTTTAAGTGATCTTTCTTTCCAACAACTTGAAATTCTAATCTGCTGCTTTTGTACACTAAAATGGTTGGTTACTCTCCTTTATTGTTTCAATTATTGGTGCGCAGATCTGACTAAACCCTCTTATAAAATTTCTATAAAAACTTGCAAGACCATGAAAATTCCTTACCCCAAATACAGTTCTCGGAGTTGGCCAATCTAGTATTACCTAGATATTTTCTGGGTCCATCCTCAAGCCTTATTTTGAGACTATAAATCCCAAGTAAATGAGCTCCTTCTTCATGAACTACACTTCTTCAAATTTATAAGCAGTTTATCCTTTTGCAAAGTATTTAACACCAACTTGACATGATCCAAATTCTCTTCCTTACTCTGACTAAATATTAGAATGTCATCAAGATAGAATATCACAAATTTTTCTTCATATTCTTTCAAGACCTCATTCATTAGCCTCATAAATTTTCTTGGTGCATTAGTGAGTCCAAAAGGCATCACTAACCACTCATACAACCCATTGCTGGTCTTAAATGCAATCTTCCATTCATCTCCTTCTCTAATCCTTATTTGATGGCATCCACCCTTCAGATCTATATTAGTAAAATAATTTGACCCACTTAAAAAATCCATCAAATCATCTATGCGTGGAAATGGAAATATATACCTGGTAGTGATATTGTTTATGGATCTAGAATCAATACACATGCGCCACTCACCTCCTTTATTTGGAAAAAGCATGGATGGTACTGCACATGGACTAAGGCTTTCTTTGGTCAGTCCTTTATCTATCAAATCTTGTACATGTCTTCCAACTTCTTCATTCTCCTGAGGGGTCATTCTATATGATGCTTTGTTTGGTAAAATTGCACCAGGTATTAAATCTATATGATGACTAATAGTTATGGCTGGTGGCAATTTACATGGTAATTAATAAAGAACTGTACCATCATAATCATCTAACATATTTTTAATTTCCATTGGCATATTTTTTAAATTTATAGAAGTTAGAATTACCTATGTTTACCCACAATAGAAAAATGCATTTCTTTCTCCTTCTTGACTTCTTGCATCAATTATTTTTCACTAATCAGCATAACATTATTCCCAACTGCTCCTTTGTCTACTTCATCCTTCAAATGTAACAACATTTGATTCTTTCTAGCCTTCTCTATGGTATAGGTATTCCTTTTTCCATTATGAATCGATTTTTCTCAAATTTCCAAGACCTTCCCAGTAATACATGGCACACATCCATTGGCATTACATCACATAATATTACATCCTTATATGTACTGATATGTATCCCTACTTTGCATTGTTATGTCACCAAAATATGACGCCCCTTCTATAACCACGACACTCTGCAGGGATTAGGGTGCACCATATTAATCAACCCCAATTTATCAACCATATATATTGAAACAATAGTATCAATGCTTCCACTCTCAATCACAACTTTGCAGCCCTTATCTTTAGACTTGCATACAGTCTTGAATAAAATATTCCTTTGAGCTGGCTCATTTTCTTCCTTCTCTTCTTTAAGAAATACTCTTTTGAGAAATAAAGAATCTCCTACCTAAGGTGGTTCTTCTTTTTCTGTGACCTAAATATTTTCTTCCTTTGCCTCAGCTACATTCACATTCTTCTGATTTGCTGGTTTGTTATGAGGCCAATCCCATGTTCTGTGTCCACATTCTCCACTTGTGTAACACCAAATTTCTCTTCCTCGACCTCTACCTCTGGGTGAAAATATTCCTCTACCAAAGTCTCCTCTTTGCTGTGGTTTGCTACTCAAACCTCCGGCTTCATTCTGGGAGTGCTGAAATATTGGTCTGAAAGTTCCTCTTCCTCTTGCTGGACTTTTACCTCTATTCTTCTGACCTTTTTTCCTCAAAATTTTCTCTTCTGCCTTCAAAGCTACTTGATAGGCATCCCCAATGATCTTCAGACTCAACAAATAGATTTCATCCTGTATTTAATACTTTAAACCATTGACGTATCTGGATAATTTCTCAATATCATCTTCAGCATTTCCTACTATAATACTCAGCTTGTAAAACTCCTCTGTATACTCTTTGAAAATCATTCCTTTCTGTCTCAAATTCTACAATTGTTTGAAAATATTCAATTGATACTCTTTTGGCATAAACTATTTCTTCAATTTACTTAACATTTTATCACATTTCTTGATCTTAGGCTTTCCCTTTCTAATCCTGGATGTTTGCATTTCATCCTGCCTAATAGATGCATGGTAGTTCAACTTGGTAGCTACAAACTTTAACTTATTCTTATCTTCCACCTCCTCTAACATGAAATACTTATCCACTGAACTGATCCAATCTATCATCTCATCCACATTATGTTTCCCCTCATATGAAGGAATCTCCATTCTTCATTTTCCACTAACCTTTGCTAATATCTTAAAAATTTAGCTTCCTCACTTTCCTCTTCTTCTTCTTCTTCCTCAGAATATTCTTCTGTTGTGCTGACATCTCCTTCATCAGGTGGTCTCTTTTGAGCAGTCTCCATTGTCGCTATCCTTGTACAAAGGTGTCGAAACTCTTTGATAAAAGATGCATTTGTTGTAATTCTTCCCTGACCCATGCCAGGTCCTCCCCTGGGCGGCATATTTTCTACAATACTTGACAATATAGCCCAACTTCTGCTCTGATACCAAATGATGCAGCGTGGCTACAAATATCACAATATACAGACAGAACTTGGGTTTTACGGCCCACACAAACAGTGACCAATCACGCACAGTTGCACTTCGTACCTTTTATAACTTACCTCCCCATAGATTTCACAACCTAATACATTTTCAATTTTTCGATTTTGCGATTTTTGAATTTGCAGCGAACTCCATGCCACTCGTCGCAACTTTGAATGTTTAAAAATAAATGTATTACTTATCTCGTGCGATATGCAATATGCATAGCATCACATTGCAATGTCCTTACCTTATCTTTTATCACATCGCAACTAATATAACTTACCAGATGAGTTCTTAACATTAACCAGTACTAAAATTTTTGATATGAGAAATCTCGTTCGTTGTGATTTAAACTCCACCATTGATCTCATTCAAATCTAACGGTCCTCATTTCTCCCTTACTCTTATGCTTCACCTCATAATTAAAAAAAATTATTGTGTAAATACTTAATTCGTAACTCTAAAATCTATGATGCGTAATGGCCGATGTACGAAACTTCTAAGTTTGCACAAAACAATGATTTCACTTGAACCTTTTACACAAAACTCTAATGTGTCTTTTTTTTTGCATCGCCAATCGAATACTTTGAATGTGTTGTGCGATAATGTGATATCCAAATCAGAGAGAGATAAAAGTGATTGTTAACACATACAGGAAAAGCATGGAAACACTTGGAATTAATCAGAAAGGTAATTACACAGTGCTGAGCCCTTTGATGGTTGGATTTTACATTCACTTCTTCTTTCTGTCTAACTCTATCACACTACTCACACACTTATTTCACACTTCACTTTGTCTAACGTACCCTATCACACTTCACACCTATTTACGCTTATCTTCCTAACTAAAAGTGATTATCTTTATTAGCTTTCAAACAAACTCTATCCTATCTTCATAATCTAATCTATTTGGCTAAATCTCCTCACAGGGAGAACCAAATTTGCTATTTTCATTCCTATTTAATCTAGAACATTAAAAAAAACAAATTTCTCACAATTAAATTCTAACATAATATTAATAATCAAATTTTACACCTCTTGTTAGCCACAACATGTGAACACATAATCACATTGCTGGCTAATTTTCAGATGCTCCTGCATCACCGACTGACAATATGTGACAAAATGGCCTATAATAGATTTCCCCCTTGTCACAAGGTAAAGCACTCTAGTCATCAGTCACCATTCATAATTTTGTGCTGAATTATCTAGAATGATCAACGAGATCATCTTCCATTACATTAAATTTCCATGATGATATCTTTGTTGAGAGAGGCATACCCATACTCAGCACATATGATAACATTACATGTACAATGATCAGAGACATGTCCACTAATGATCAATGGTTGACATATGACTGGATCGCTATTTGGAAGACCATACCCATCATACATTATGATATTGTATTGATCCGTAAATCGAAGCCCTGATGGATGAAACTAGATCTGGCGTATTCTATCTCGTTCACACAACCATCCAATTTATGAGTCTAACCACATGAATAAATGAGTTGGATTTTAACATGGTAGAAAACATATGATTAATGGAAAATGATGTATTTCATGTTTTCTCCCTGTGATTTGCAAGATTGGAAAGAACAAACACTGCAGGCGCCACATCAGAACCACTTTGGCTTCTACACCTACTTATCCTCTTTGCATGTCTTCTAAAGTAAGGGGTTCTCTTTCTCTTAACTGATAATCCATCTTTGGGTCAAAACCATCAGGGAATTTCATTAGAGATAGACCTTGTGGAGGTTTCATATGTATAGGTAGGGCATTATATACACTATTGAATCTAGTTCAGTATTCTTGAAAACCCTCCCCAACATTTTGCTTAAGGCTTTCATACTCTGATAAGATTTGGAGAGGATTCTTCTTGACTTCCCATTTGTTTATAAAAAGTTGATGAAAAGTAGGGAGGTCTTTAATCCTGTTAGGGGTTAAGCCTTTGAACCATTTTCTTACTTCTCCCCTTAAAATTTGATCAAACATTGTAAGTTTATTGGTTTCATCATCTATTTCTTGTCTGTAAAAGTAGTCATTCACTCTATCCAGATGTTGTTGAGCAGTAGTAGAAATACTAGCATCATATATGGGAATCTTGGACTGATAGTCCTGTGGTAGAACAACTAAAGGTAAAGGAAGGTATAAGGGAGCACACCATGTTTCCATGATATGTGGTTGTGGAAATAGTGGAGGGTTAACGAGTGGAGGGTTTACAAAAGGAGGTACAGGGTTTAATGGAGGAAGGTGAATAGTGGGGGATAAAGTTAGCACAATAGAATTATGTTGTAGGGTGGATAAATCTAAAAATATCTGGGTTATCTAACTCTGATATCTAGTCCTAGACAAGCTTTGTTCTAGGGGTGGGTTAGAGGAGATATTTTGCAAGTCTTTAAGGTTTTGAGGTAGGGAACTTGCTTTGTGGATTGGTCTGCTAACAACTGTATTTTTAGATCTAGGAGACTTCATAAGGATGATTTCAAGATTTTCAAATTTTGCAGGATAATTTGGGTGAGGATGGGATCTGATATGAATTCTTCTAGTAGCCAGAACTTTTGGCCCAAAAAACCAGAAAGGTTAAGAGTTTATGATAGTCTTAAGACACAAACCAAACTGTCAAAGAAATACTTAATCTAAAAAGTATTCTTGACTGGGTATTGATGTTTTGATGATACAATAAGCCTCCCAGTGGAGTTTATGGAGACCCAGTGGAGTTAGCAGGCCTATTGAAAACCAGTGGAGTCACCAGGTGGAGGATGTTTACTTGTTTTATGGCTGATTGTTGTCCACCATCAGCAACCAGGAACCATTCCTGGTTAACACTTGATTCATATAAGTTAAAAATAATGTTTTCTAAGTTTTCGAGGTTTTTTGTTACTCCGTATCCCCAATATGGTCGCCATTATGTTGGCTCCCTATTAATTTCAAGATTGGAAAGAAAAAACACTGCAGGGGCCACATCATAACCACTTTGGAATCCTAGGACCTAGCCTTCCTAGATTCAGAGAGGGATCTCTCTATGTATGTGTTTATCGATGATATGTCATTGTATTCTTGTTTTATGATATTAGGCTTGTTATGAAGTTCTAAGGACTTGTTTGTTTTGGCTAATTAATTGAAAGGTTGACAGATCTATGGTGTGATTAATTGAGGGGGTGTTTCAGTTGAATAGGTAGAACATGAGAAAAAATTAATACATTGGGCCATGGAGTCATAAAAGGATTTAACTGTTCATCAACTCTACAAGGGTTTTCATAAGGAAAGCTAACTATATTAAGTGGATCCCTTAGATTAGTTGTGATATGAAATAACAATAAGTTGTGAAAGCAGTAGAACTATAGTTAGTTAAGAATATTCTATCTCTACTTTGACAAGAGAAGCCTTTTAGGTAACCATTTGAGGAAAACCAGAGGGCAGGGCATACCATAGACTTATTTGGCTAGACTTTAATAAGAAAAAATTTAGACAACAATCCAACAATCCTAGAATTACTTTCAAAAAAAGAAAACATTTAAGATAACTATGAGAGATGCTAAAAATCAAGCTAAACCTATATTCTTTAACTAAATACTCAAAAAACCTTCAAAGAAACATTTTGAGGTGGACCAGAGGATAGGGCATACCATAGAATTCCCTAGTTTAGACTCTAATAAGTATACTTCAAAGAAATACCTTAAAAAAAATATTTAAAGCTACAACAAAGGACATGGATAACCATAGAATTATTTGGCTAGACTCTATTAAATCATTTCCAAGGAAAAAAGCTAGGTGGAACTAGAGAGGAATTAAGAATTCTCCTATCGGACCTTGTAGAAGAAAACATGAAGGTAAAGAATACAGATAGAAATAGGGTGCGAAGACAACATATCCTACTCTAAAATTTACGTTCTTTTATTAGAGAAATAGTGGACCTAATGGAAAATAGAAGAAAAATCAATGAAAAAGAAGGAAAACTTCACCATTAACATAGCTTAAGAATCCTATGAATGTGCTTGTATTACTGATGATAAAAACATTTACATTACTCCATGTATAAGAGATCTCTGCAACTCAGAGATTTCTCAAATCCGTCATAGTAGTTCTCAACTAGCTCAGCAGCAGAAATCAGTCAACTAACCACCAACTAACCAACAATAAAAATGAAGCTCACATGGAGTATTTGTCTGCAAAATGAGGAGGTGATGCTAAGATAGGGCTTTAGATGTCATTCATTATAGAGTTAATGATTTTTCGACCTTTGTGACCATGCAAGGCCCAAGGAAAAAATATCTGAGAGTGTTTCTCTGAGATAATAACTCCTAACTTAACTGTTTCATCTATTTTCTGGAAATGTTTGACTTTAAAGTTCTTTCAATAAATTTACAATAATTTCTGGGTAGATAAAAAATATCTCTGACTGTTTGTAATAATTGTTGATGTTTATTAAAAGAAAACAATGTTGTGGGTGGCAAAATATCCTTCTGAAGAAGTAAATGCTTGGATTTAGTCATTTGAATTTGTGTTTGTGTTTAATTTGCCTTTGTTTTATCGTTTAAACTCTTCTTAGGCCTTTAAAATTTGGTTGTATCCTTTATATGACTGTTTCACTCTCTTTCATTTGATTTTTCTTTTATCTCTAATTTATTTATTAATCCCTTTGATTAACCTTTTCAACCTCTTTTTTAACCTTTAATCCTTGAATCTTTTCCTCTGTCTTCATCATCTTTAACTTCTACTTTTTGGCTAACCTTTATGATTTCTCTTTTGATCTGTGATTAGCCCTTTAAACTTCACCATCACGGTCTTCTGATTGTTTTATTTCTTCATTGTGTCTCTCTTTCTAGTCACTATGAAGGGTGAGCATTCTTCTATTGGTGGAGGGTTTTATTAACCACTGATGATCATGATTCATTGGTGATTAAGCTTTAATTTCACCTCTGGTCCCTTTTAAAGATAAAATAAATCTCTGGATCATCACCCAGACATTTATTTAAACATTCTTTGGACCATTAGAATGAATTTTATGCACTTTTGCCATTAAACTTGCACATAAAACAAATAATTAACTTGAAAACCTGTGTGGAGGGATTTTTGTGCGTTTATTAGGGGTTTTTTGGGCTTTAGAGCATTGCAGAGTTGTTAATGGAGGATTTGGGTTTCATTGCAGAGCCGCATGGCCCTGGATAGTGTTTAAATGGAAGGTGGTATCAGAATTTGGCGGGAGGAGAAGAAGCGGTTTTCGGGAGTGAGAATGGTGGTTTTCGCATAGACGGAGGGGTGCTAGTGGTATTGGGTAGAGGCGTGTGATACCATACATTAGACGATGCATGGTGGGGAAAAACCACCCATTTCACAAGTTTTAAAAATGTTAACCTCAATGCATATAATATTGCGATATGTGACGGGAGTCGTTAGATCTTGGGGAATGAGATCAATGGTGGTTGAGCGTCTTGGGAGCGGCGGGAAAGTACAAAGGGAGGGCCTGGGTGGACAGGTGGCAGAGCTTGAATGGGGTGCGGGGTTCAGTGGGAAGCGGGGCCCAAGGATTCAATAAACAAATGAAGGCTTAGAAATAAGAGGAAAAAGGGTTTTAAAACAAAGGTTTTTTTAATAAAGAGACGGGGATAAAACATTAAAGCCAGGGCTTTAAATTTTGTAAAGTGTCAGGTTTATTAAACAAAAGAGTCGGGGTTTTTATATAAAAACAAAGTTTTTCATATAAAAAAATAAGGTCCCAATAGGTTTAATTTATATTTAAAACCAATGCAAAAATGGACTTTTTGCATTGCTTTAGCGGAAATAAGGGAAATGATGAAGGTGAGGGTTTTATGGGGTTTTGAGAGGGAAAATGGAGAAATGAGACTATTGGTAGGCCATAAAGGTGAGAAATGAGAGAAATAAGCCCATGATGATTCCTTTAAGGGCAACAAGGTAACTAGAGAAAGCAGAGATGAAATATAATGAAAAAGGTTTATTGAGGATAATGAAGGCAGTGAGATTTATAAAGATATTTGATAGGAAAATAATGTTATCTTTAACTACTTGTGGAAAATCAATAGTCACCTAGTGAACTATGTAGAATACAGGAGGATAACAATGGCTCCAGCTGGGGAGGGTAGCTCCTTTACGAGGTTTCAAGAACCTCAGAGATCAAATCTCTGGAATTTGTAGACCAGTGCCTTGATTTGTACTTTGGCAAACTTTCTCTTCTTTAATTTGTTGATTTTTTGTTGTTATTTTGAAGGTGTGATCTTCAAAATATGGAAAACATGATTGCTTCAACTCAAACTCTACCTACCCATCATACTTTTCCTAGCATTTTTTCTTCATTTGGGTGCATTTAGATTGGCAAACCCTTGACATTATTTTTCTTTTGAAAACATGAAACTATCTACTTCTACACTTGTATCATCCAATGGATCGAATTAGACTAATGAGCTCTTTTATTATCTACCTAATCTACTTATCTGTCAAGATTTTAAAAATTTGATAGATTTTCATTCTCTATTTTAAAAACAGGAAATTGAAAAAATGATCAAAACAAGATTAAGCAGTTTGATTTGTCATGAGTTGTGGCATTTTGTACAAGCTGCACACAGAATTATTTTTTCAAAAAGTAAAACTAAAAACTTTGAGGGTTGTAATTTGGAATTTGTTATTCATCCCTCCCTTCCTTTCTTGGTTCAGATTTTTCCTTGGTTCAGATTTGTCCTAATCTAATCTACTGATTAGCCAAGTTTAAACAGTTTGGCAAATCTTCATTTACTAACCTATCAACAGAAATTTAACACTTATTCAATCATGATTAGGTTGTATGACTGAACATGAATTATTCTTCAAAAGTAGTGGCATTTGGACTTGCACACTTTCAAAAATATTCTTTTTAAGTATGGGGCTTTACCTTTTCTTGTTATCTTCCCTCTTTTCTTCTTTTCTTTGTTTTTCATGTTTATTTTTCTGATATTTTATTCAAGAAGTGTTATATACAATGAATAAAGCTTTAAACTGAGTATTTTCAACAAAAATAATGCTTGAGCATCCTGCCATTGACAGGACCTACAAATAGTTATGTTCCATCTATTTCTTGAGGGAAGAATGCATTGTTACCTCCTACAGAATGGATGATGTATGGGCCTTTCCATAGATTTTCAAATTTTCCATGTTTGCCTTTGTCTTCTCTTCTTGAGTCCCACTTCAGCACTTTGTCACCAACATTGAAATCATTTTCCTTGGTTCTCTTATCAAACAACTTCTTGATGTTTTCCTTCACTTGCTGTGTTCTGTTATATACTTCTTCTCTAGCTTGTTTCAATTGTATATTCTGATTTATTCTCCTTACCATGTCATTTTCTTCAGAATCTGCTTATTTTATGAGCTTCATGATTGGCACTCCTAAATTTGATGGTAAAATTGTATATGCTCCATACATTACCTGATAGGGAGACATTCCAATTGATTTTTTATTTTTTAATCTCTCTACCCATAGTGCATGTACTAGTTTGTTGTGCCATGACTTCCTGTTCTCTTCCAGCAAATTTTTGATGATGTTCATCAAACTTTTGTTTGAGGATTCTTCCAACCCATTACCTTGAGGGTAATAATTTGTATAATGGCCCAATCTAATCTGATATTTTTGGTAAAATTCCACCATTTTCTTGGATCTAAAAGCAACATCATTATTAGTGATAATATTCCTGGGACATCCAAATCTAGACAAAATGTGGTTTTCAAGGAATTTGATAATTACTGAGTCTATGGCAGTTCTAGAAGGGATGGAATCTATCCATTTTGTAAAGTAGTCAGTTGAAGTGAGGGTCCATTTGTGTTGGGTAGAGGAGGCAGGATGGATTTCTCCAATAAAATCTAGGCCCCATTGTTAAAAAGGAGCTTCAACAGAGATAGGATGCGAGGTAATGGAAGAAATTTTATTTTTCCTTCAAATATTTGGCACTTATGATAGGTAATTACCATTTTATGGATGTCTTGAAAGAGGGTGGGCCAATAGTAACCATCTCTAAGGAATTTTTTTATAGTAGTTTTCCAATAGAGGTGGCCTCCACAATCTCCTTCATGAAACTCATGTTCGATCTTATCAACATCATTCTCAGGAAAAAATTTAAGCAATATACCACTAGCATTTTTCCAATACAAAATTTTGTCTATAATGCAATAGATTACAGCCTTCAACTTTAAGAATCTAGCCTTAGTTTTTGACAAACTAGGAGGAACATTAAGATTAAAAAGCACATATACAATATCAGCATACCAAGATGAATTTAGAAATGATTATTCAATAAGTGGAGTTTCCAAATCCTCTTGTATATCTAATGCATCAATCATATTTATGTCCAGTGCTTGAAAATTTGTTTCAGCCATGAGTTTAGCCAATCCTTTTCCTTTGATTAGTTTAGTGGGCTTGATTTATAGATCATTTTATAATATAACAGCAATCCAATTACCTCTTTTGACATCAGGATCTTGTATTAATATGTCTTTTACCACTGAGTTAGGCACAAATTCAATGATGTGTGAGTGCAAAATGTAAACTCTGAAATATTTCAATGCATTGATTAAGACAAAAGCTTGTTTTTCCATTATGCTGTATTTCAGAGATGCATCTCTTAATGCCTTGCTAAAAAATGCTATGGGTTGTTCCTATCCTTTTATGTTTTTCTGTAGTAGGATAGCAAGAACTATATGTTTTTATGCAAAGGTGAAGCTGAATAAGTCTTGTAAAATCATGGTTGATTAGAACTGGTGTTTGGGTAAATTCTTGTTTTACTAGTTCAAAGGATTGATTTTCTTCTAGGGTTCATTTGACTCCTATTTCTCTTTTCAACATGTTTGTAATTTTTTTTAGCAGTTCAAAAAAGTTTGGTATGAACCTTCTTAAGAAGTTTATCTTCCCAATGAAAGATTGCAGCTCTTTGATGTTTCTAGGATGGCTGATTTGCAATATTCCTTGAATCCTTTTTGGGTCAATCTTGATCCCTTATTCAGATATGATATGGCCTAAAAGTTTTCCTTCTTGAAAGCCAAATAAAGTTTTCTTGGGATTCAATGACAAACCATACTTTCTACATCTTTCAAAGACTTTTCTTAAGTGAGCTAGGTGTTCTTCATATGTTTTTGAATAGACTGTGATGTAATCAAGGTATATGATAATGAAGTAACCTATTTCTTCTGAGAAATAAATTTTCATGGCTTTTTGGATGGTGGCACCAACATTCATTAATCCAAAAGGCATTTTCTCATACATGAAAGTGCCCCAGGGTTTAGTAAAATTTGTCTTGTGCTAATCTTCTGGGGGTACAAGCACCTGATTGTATCTTGAAAAGGCATCTAGCAAAGAAATTCTTTTAGAACCTACTACCCTTTGTAAGATGTGATCCATTTTTGGTAAAGGGTAGTTGTCCTTCAAGGAGGCTTTTTTTTTAATTTCTGAAATCTATGCGTAGCCCAATTTCTCCTATTTTCTTCCTCACTAATACAATATTTGAAATACATTCTGAGTATCTCAGAGGGACTATTATTCTAGCATCATACATTTTCTTAATTTCTTTCTCTACCAAGGGTGCTGCACAAGGTTTATTTTGTACAATTTATGTTTAAAGGGCTTTTGGTTTTCTTTGAGAGGTATCTTATGCTAAATTATCTCTATATCATATGATTTTAAATATTCATAAATCCAAGAAAAAACATCGGTAAATTCTCTAAAAATCTCAAGATATTTCTGTTTTATATGAGCTGGCAGTGTTTTAGACAGTTTTATCATTTTGGGTTTTGTTCACTGCCTACACTGCATTCTTCTATCTCAGTTTCAGTGGGTTCCACCTTTGGCTTCCTAGAAACATCATTAAATTCAAACATTTCCTCTAGAGGAACCAGTCCCTTTGGCAAGTTATCAGTTTTGGACTATAGCACATCAAAGTCTTCTTTTTCTAAATTAGTGTACAACTTTGTTTTATGTATGTGTTATTTTGTTAAAAAATTTATATCATAAGTGTTAGGAGGTTATTCTTTGTAATATTGTTCCTCAGTAGGACAATGTTCTTCATAGTCTGAGTCCGAATTAGCATTTCGAACTCATTTTTGGAATGCAGAAAAACTTCTATCTATTTATCTCCTTCAAAAACTTGCCAGTATTTTATGTTGACAGGAATTTATGGTCTATATTTGACTTGGACTGTGTATTTTTTGTTTTGATAAGGTTTTTGACATGTGCTGGCTGCTAATGCTAGACCATTGGCAAGGATGTTTTAATTTCTAGGGACAAAGGTAAGCTCATATTCTGGGAATGTTTTCAAGAGATCAAGGGCATCATCCCTATATTATTTTAATCTAGGATGCTTAGCTGTGTATTCTCCATATATATGCCTAATGACTAACTCTGAATCTCCATGGGAAGTTACCCTCTTGGCTCCTAATTTCTTCAGTAATTGTATTCCTAAGAGGAGTGCCTCATATTCAGTATTATTTGTGCATTGAAAGTTTAACTTGTATGAGTGACCTTCTGCATGATTGTTTTCTGTGTTATGCACCCATATGCCTACTCCTGAACCAGTTTTACCACAAGAACCATCAACGCTCATACTCCAAAGAGGTTCAATTTTAGATGTGTCATTAAGTTGATCATGGTCCCCATTATGTTGTTTACAGTGGGTGTCACTATGTCGTTTACCACGCTGTTCTTTAGGGTCTGCACTTTGTTTACCATTTCTTTGTCTTTCATAGTCAGACCTATGTTGGTGGTTACTTTGTTCCCCATGGTATCCAGTATGTTTTCTATAATGTTCTGTTTTGGAAAACTGTTTTGACTGTTCCTCCTCCTTTTCCTTTCCTTCTACAATTATCTTCTTATTTTCAGCTACTTGTTCATTAACATTTTCATCATTGTAAAGGATAAATTAATCAAGATCAGTGTGAATAGAATAAATAGGGGAGTTATTTGGCTTTTCTTGAATACTAACCATGTATTTCATGTGAGTTTCCCTATATAGTCTTCTTGGTTGACTAAAGACAGGGATGGTAGCATAGGTCATGTCCATTTGGAGGGTGCCTTGGATTTTAGCACCCCATGATCTTGAAACGAGCATGTCATAGTTAGGAGGAATATCAACCACTAAAATATCCATTACTAGGCTCTTGGCTAGTAATTGTGCTAGGTTGACACATAGATCTTTGATTAGGCCTAGACATTTAACTCTATTGGAATCAAAAGAGTATAAATCTTTGTATGGTCTAGTTATCTCAAGGCCTAATCTTTCCATCACTATCTTTGGCATAAGGATGTGTGAAGCACCAGAGTCTAACATGGCATTGTGGAGAATCTTGTCATGGATGTTTAAACTGACATAAAATGGAGGAACACCTCCCTCTTGAAATTTCCCTTCTAATTCTGGTCCAAACAGAAGTTCAGGTTTGTAGTCATTTAAATTAACGGAATCAATGTTCTCTCTTATGTTTAAAGCTTTCAAAAGTTGAGATCTATATACATCTTGACTGACTAATTCAACAAGAGGAATATAAATTTTTATCTTAGTAATTTCATTCTCTATACTAAAAGGTGTCTGAGTTTTAGAAATTTTTAAACCAGCTTTTTCAGTCACTGTTTTCACAACAATTTGAGCTTGCTTGTTTTTATTAGGAGTAGCAGTTAAAACAGTTTTATTAGGAGAACTAGTTGTGTTATTAGTACTAATTTTATCACCATTATGTTTTGGATTAGGCTGGCTATTTTTACCTCTATTTTTATCAGAAATTTCAACCACTATTTTTGCATTTTCTACTGTTTTTTCAGGAATATTTTCAGGATTATTCTTAGCATAAATTTCAGAGGTCCTTCTTTTGGGAGTGTCTTGGATTTTCCTGCTTCTAAGGTCATATTGTCTGTGTACTTCCATGATGTCATTTTCAAAGCCATTTTTATAGTCTTTAGATTCTAGGTTGTCTTCCTCATATTGAGTTGGGTAAAACATGCCTTGTTCTTCCTTAGTGAGGAAAACAGTATCATCATTATTAACTCTCATTAAATAAATGTGAATTTTCTCTGTTTCTTCAATCACCCCCTCATCCTCATCAACATATTTTTCTTGGAAGGGAGGTCTAATTTTTTGATCAGGATCTCTTTGTCTAATTTCAGGGGAATTTCTTCTAAATTTATGATTTAGGTTCTAATTTTTATTTCTGTTTTGAGGAGTTGTTTGGTTTTATCTACGGTAAGAACTCTCATTCATGTTTATTCTCTCCATCATTCTCTCCATGGTTTTGGGTAAGCTATCAATATTTGTATCAGATGTCGAGGGTACAAATTCTTCCCTATATGTGACTCTTTTTTCATTTTTCATTGTAGCTCTCTTAGTAATCAGATTGGCTTCTACACTTACTGCTCCTCTTTGCATGTCTTCTAAAGTAAGGGGTTCTCTTTCTCTTAACTAATAATCCATCTTTGGGTCAAAACCATCAGGGAATTTCATTAGAGCTAGACCAGGTTTCATATGTATAGGTAGGGCATTATATACACTATTGAATCTAGTGCAATACTCTTGAACACCCTCCCCAACATTTCTCTTAAGGCTTTCATACTCTGATAAGATTTGTAGAGGATTATTCTTAACTTCCCATTTGTTTATAAAAATTTTATGAAAAGAAGAGAGGTCATTAATACTGTTAGGGGTTAAGCCTCTGAACCATTTTCTTACTTTTCCCTCTAGACTTTGAGCAAACATTCTAAGTTTAGCGGTTTCATCATCTATTTCTTGTCTGTAAAAGTAGTCATTCAATCTATCCACATGTTGTTGAGCAGTAGTAGAACTACTAGCTTCATATAAGGGAATATTTGACTGATAATCCTGTGGTAGAACAACTAAAGGTAAAGGAAGGTCTAAGGGAGCATACCATGTTGCCATGATATGTGGTTGTGGAAATAGTGGAGGGTTTACAAAAGGAGGTACACTGTTTAATGGAGGAAGGTGAATAATCGGGGATGAATTTAGAACAACATAATTCTATTGTAGGTTGGATGAATCTAAAAATATTTGGGTTATCCAAATCTGAGATCTAGTCCAATACAAGATTTGTTCTAGGGGTGGGTCGGAGGAGATATTCTACAAGTCTTCAAGTTTTTTAGGTAGGGAACTTGCTTTGTGGATTAGTCTGCTAACAACTGAATTTTTAGATCTAGGAGACTTCATAAGGATTCTTTTAGGATTTTCAACTATTGTAGGAGGATTTGGGTTAGGATGGGATCTGGTATGAATTCTTGTAGAAGCCATAACTTTGGGCCCCAAAAACTAGAAAGGTTAAGAATTTATGACAGTCTTAAGACACAAAAAAAACTGTGAAAGAAATACTTAATCCAAAAAGTATTATTGACTAGGTATTAATTTTTTGATGATACAATAAGCCTCGCAGTGGAGTTTATGGAAAACCAGTGGAGTCACCAGCTGGAGGATTTTTACTTGTTTTATGGATGATTGTTGTCCACCATAAGCAACCAGGAACCATACTTGGCTAACACTTGATTCATCTACGTTAAACATGAGGTGTTCTGAGTTTTTGAGGTTGTTTGTTACTCAGTATCCCCAGTATGGTCGCCACTATGTTGGCTCCCTGTGATTTGCAAGATTGGAAAGAACAAACACTGGAAGGGCCACATCATAACCACTTTGGAATCCTAGTACGTAGCCTTCCTGGATTCAGAGAGGGATCTCTCTATGTATGTGTTTATAGATGATATGTCTTTGTACTCTTGTTTTATGATATTAGGCTAGTTATGAAGTTCTAAGGACTTGTTTGTTTTGGCTGATTAATTGAGAGGTTGACAGATCCGTGGTGTGATTAATTGAGGGGTTGTTTCAACTGAATAGATAGACCATGAGAAAACATTAATCCATTGGGCCATGAAGGCATAAAAGGATTTAATTTTTCATCAACTATACAAGGGTTTTCATTGGGAAAGATATCTATATCAAGTGGATCCCTTAGATTATTTTTGATATGAAATAATAATAATTTGTAAAGGCAGTAGAACTATAGTCAGTTAACAATATTCTAGCTCTACTTTGAGAAGAAAAGCCTTTTAGGTAACTTTTTCAGGAAAACCAAAGGATAGGGCATACCATAGAATTCTTTGGCGAGAATTTAATAATCAAACCTTTAAGACAACAATCCAAAAATCATAGAATTACTTTCAAACAAAGGAAATAGTTAAGTTAATAGTGAGAGAAGCTAAATAGAAAGCTAAACCTATATTATTTAACGAAACACTTAGAAAACCTTCAAAGAAACATTTTGAGGCCGACCAGAGGACAGGGCATACCATAGAATTCCCTGGTTTAGACTCTACAAAGTATACTTCAAAGAAAGACCTTAAAAAAATATTTAAATCTACACCAAAGGACAGGGCTCACCATAGACTTCTTTTTCTAGACTCTATTAAATCATTTGGAAGGCAAAAAGCTAGGTGGAACTAGAGAGCAAATAAGAATTATCCAATCAGACCTTACAGAGGAAAACATTAAGATAAAGAATACAGACAGAAATAGGGTGCCAAGACAACATATCCTACTCTAAAATTTATGTTCTTTTATTAGAGAAATAGTGGAAATAATGGAAAATAGAAGAAAAAATAACAACAAGGAAGGAAAACTTCACCATTAACATAGCTCAAGAATCATGTGAACGTGCTTGTATTACTGATGATAAAAAAAACTAAATTAATCCATGTACAAGATATCTATGCAACTCATAGCTTTCTGAAATCTAGCCTAGAAGCCCTCAACTAGCTCAACAACGGAAATCATTCAACTAACCACCAACTAACCAACAATAAAAATGAAGCTCACATGCAGTATTTATCTGCAAAATGAGGAGGTGATGTTAAGCTAGGGTTTTAGATGTCATTCATTACAGATTTAATGATTTTTTGACCTTTGTGACCATGTAAGGCCCAAGGCAAAAATATCTGAGAGTGTTTCTCTGAAATAATAACTCCTAACTTCATTGTTTGAGCTATTTCTAGAAATGCTTGACTTTAAGGATGTTTCAATAACTTTACAATAACTCCTTGGTAGATTAAAAATATTTGTGACTGTTTGTAATAACCGTTGATGTTTATTAAAAGAAAACAATGTTGTAGGTGGAAAAATATCCTTCTGAAGAAGTAAATGCTTGGATTTAGTCATTCGAATGTGTTTATGTGTTTAATCTGCCTCTGTTTTATCATTTAAACTTTGTTTAGGCCTTAAAACTTTTTTTTATCCTTTATCTGACTATTTCACTGTCTATCCTTTGATTCTTCTTTTATCTCTGATTTATTTATTAATCCCTTTGATTAACCTTTTCAACCTCTATTTTAACCTTTAATCCTTGAATCTTTTCCTCTCTCTTCATCATCTTTAACTTCTGATTTTTGGCTAACCTTTATGATTTCTCTTTTGATCTTTGATTATCCCTTTAAACTTCACCATCACGGTCTTGTGAGTGTTTTATTTCTTCATTGTGTCTCTGTTTGTGTTCACTGTGCAGGGTGAGCATTCTTTTGTTGTTGGAGGGTTTATTAACCACTGACAATCATGATTCATCAGTGACTAAGCTTTAATTTTTCCTCTGGCCCCTTTTAAAAATAAAATAAAGCTCTGGATCATCACCAAGACATTTATTTAAACATTCTTTGGACCATTGGAATGCATTTTATGCACTTTCACCATTAAACCTATACATAAAAAGATAATTAACTTGAAAACCTACATAGAGGGATTTTTCTCCATTTATTAGGGGTTTTTCAGGATTTACATGATTGCAAATCCATTAATAGAGGGTCGGGGTTTCATCGCAGAGCCACAGAGCTCCGGATAGCATTTAAACAAAAGGTGGTATCAGAATTTTGCGGGAGGAGAAGAAGCAGTTTTCGAGAGCGGGAAAGGTTTTTTTTGCATAGATGGAGTGGTGGTAATGGTATTGTGGGGAGGCGTGTGATACCATACATTAGACGACATGTGGCAAGGAAAAACCACCCATTTTTCAATTTTTAAAAATTTTAACCCCGATGCATATAATATTCCGATATGCAACGGGAGTAGTTAGATCTTGGGTAATGAGATCGACGGTGGTCAGATATTTTGGGAGTGGCAGGCAAGTAGAATGGGAGCGACCAGGTAGACAGGTGGTAGATTTTGAATGGGGCGCATGGTTCAATGGGAAACAAGGCCCAGGGATTCAATAAACAAATAGGGGCTTAGAAATAAGAGGAAAAAGGGGTTTAGAAAAAAGGTTTTTTTAATAAAGAGTAGGGGGATAAAACATTAAAGTCGGGGCTTTAAATTTTATAAAGTGTCAGGTGTATAAAACAAAAGAGTCGGGGTTTTTAAATAGAAACAAGGCTTTTCATATAAAACAATAAGGTCCCGATAGGTTTAATTTCTATTTAAAACCAATGCAAAAAGGGACTTTTTGCATTGTTTTAGCAGAAATAAGGGAAATGCTGAATGTGAGGATTTTATGGGGTTTTGAGAGGGGAAAATGGATAAATGAGACTATTGGTAGGCTAGAAAGGTGAGAAATGAGAGAAATAATCCCATGATTATTCCTTTAAGGACAAAAAGGTAACTTGAGAAAGCAGAGATGAAATATAATGAAAAAGGCTTATTGAGGATAATGAAGGCAATGAGATTTCTAAAGATAGCTGATGGGCAAAGAATGTTATCTTTAGCTGCTTGTGGAAAATAAATAGTCACCTAGTGAACTATGTAGAATACTGGAGGATAACAAGTCATTAACACAAATGAGAGAAACCACCAATGATGTTAATGGCTCTCAAGGTACTAGAATACAATTTGTATGGTGTGAATGAATGAGTTGAAGTCGACCACCACACGTAAGATTTGAGTCAAAGGGAAATGATGTAAACCTATCACTAAGAGAAAGGAAACTTGTCAGTGATGTATGCAAGCACCAAGGTACTGAGGGGTGTTTCTAATTCAAATTCCTAGATAATGAGTTGATGTCGACAAGAAACCACCCATCAAAAGAGGGCCTTGATGTATCACCCATCAACGACATGAAACGAGTATCATGATTTGTGAGAGAATGATGACGATACGAAACTAGGTCAGGAAAGGCATACACGAAATTAAAGATTAAGAGAATTGTAGAAGATGTTAACTAAATGGATTCTCTTGAACACAACAACAACACTGAATAGTGTTAGAAGCTTTCACCCAAAACCGAAAAAAGGAGGCTTTGAGAATTGTTTGATGAAAAAAAAGACAAGCAAATTGACCAACCCAACAACCACAGTGATGAAGTGGAATAGTGTCGTGTTCAAGGGTGACTCGCTTCCATTAGAAAAATGGAGTTCCTTGTTTTCGCAAATTTGCCAAACATATTGGTCAGTACCTCTTTATTTTTTAACAAGCTTAAGGAGGATAACATATGATTGATTTGTAAGTTCACTCTAAAGATGAACCCCTCTGAGTATGTTTAATGAACCTTGAGAATCAGTGGTTTTTCCTTGTCATGTTCAAATATTCAATCATTTTTTTATGTTTTAATGAGTCTAGCAAAGGAAAAATCAACATTGTTTTTCCTGTTTATAGGTTTTGAAAAAAAGGCGAAAAAGAAAACTCCATATGCTCCATTTTGTAGATAATCCCTTGAGTCTGAAAAGGTAGAAAAAAATACTCAAGAGAACCTATTAGCCATGTTCAACTAAGGTAATCCTTTTTTATAAATAGTCTATCTCAGTCCGAAAAAATGGTTAAACTTACACTAAGTAGACATTGTTTCCTTTACTTTAACAAGTTTGAAAAGGAAAGTGCTCGAAAATATTTTCATATTTTGTGATTTTGAAAAGTGATAAAAGAAAACTCCAGGCGATTCCTTTTCCTTAAATTTATGGAGTCCGAAAAAGTGATAAAAGTGTATTCCTTAGTCAAAATGATTTGTGAAAGCACGGAAAAATATGTTAAACAGTTGTTAACCTGCTCAAAACACCAAAAAAAAAGATCAAACATACTTGTTTCATGATAAAAAAGAACAATTACTAGATAAAAAACATTAAAGATGATAAACTAATAGAAAAATGACCATAAATAATTAAAATGTCTATTTATTTCTACCATTTTACATTCATCTTCAATAGTGAGAGTATGTATTTGATTGTGGTAAATCTCATGGATAATTTTCAGTTTTGTCACTTCTAGGTAGGAGCTACGATGCCTATCTTTCAATTCATGGTCTCTTTTTGTGATTTCATGCAAGTTTTGTGGATTTTTGAGAGCCCTAGGCCTCTAAAAATTAGCCCTAGGACCAACACATGCCCTACCTATCAAAAATTGCGTTGCATCTAGGAAACATTTCACTGCAAGCAGGGGTGCAACGCTCTATCATCCCTTCTGGGGTAGCGTTGGGTGCAATTACTTAGCTAAAATTGTAAATTTTTCTCAAAATTTGTTTGGTTTTTTTAATGAAAAGGATACTAATGAGTCCCTTATTGATGTCTTAGGTACTCATAAACAAAAAATGGCCTTTGTGTGGGGAGAAATAAAAATGAAGAACAAGAATTAGATGCAACAAATGATCCTTCCACCATTTAGGCACTCAAAAATTGTGGTCTGTTTAAATTCATCTGGTAACCCCGCATGAGGCAACGTATGAAGTTACTTAAGTTCCTATTTTATTCATGGGATGTATAGGCACAAAAATTTAGGTTAGGGGAACATCTACTTGAGACCAAAGTGGAATAAATATACTTTCCAATAGGTTTGTCTACGATTGGTGCCCCCATATCTCTCTTTGGAGGGAGAAGTGGAGGAGAGTTAGTAAAATATTACATTGCCACTCATTGTAGACCTCAAGCACATATGAACAGAGATAAGAATACCAACGTTAGAGAGGTGACATTTCTACCTCTAAGAAAAATCGTCTTCATTATTTCTAGATTGGTTGGTAGCTCGATAGTACATGTAGCTAGAATATCATAAATGTAGTACGCTATAGACTATCTAGAGTCGACATTAGACCAAAACTCGTAGGTGTTAGTCTCTGCTACAATCACCAGAGTTAGGATCCATGAGAGGTAGCTAGTCCATGTCGCGAAACACACGGGGAGTGTTGAACCCAATGTTCAACAATCTCCCCCCCACCAACGCGAGTCGGGTGAGTTTTGAACTCGAGACTTGTCGCTCTTATACCACTTTATGGAATCAAGATTGCCATTAGACCAAAAGCTGGAGGTGTTAGTCTCCGCTACAATCACCAGAGTTAGGATCCACAAGAGGTAGTTAGTTCATTTCATGAAACACACAGGGAGCGTTGAACCCAATGTCCAACACTTGGTAACCCCTCACTCACCTAATTCCACCTTCTTCCACCCTTCAGCATTTCTATTTTCCTTCAATAGCAGTTTAACAGTTGGAAGGAGGTCATGGAGCATACCAAGAATGGTGTACCTCTGTTCAACGAAAATAATTATGCACTCTAGAAAGGAAGAATGGAGGTCTATATCTTGGCGCAAGGTTACAAAGTATGGGACACTGTTCAAAATGGATTTACATCAACCACAGATGAAAAAGGTAAGAATAATTTGGTAAATGATGCAAAATCAAATAATATTATTATCAGTGGACTGGTCGAATCTACTTATCATAAGGTATTGGGTTGTAAAACTGCCAAAAATGTATGGGACAAGCTTGAGAATATATATGCAGGTGACTCGAATGTCAAATAAGCAAAGCTTCAAATATATAGAGAAAAATGTGAGCAACTCAGAATGAAAGAAGATGGCAACATTGCTGCATACTTCCAATATGTTGATTAAATAACCAATACTCTGGAAGGATTCGGAGAGCTAGTTGACGAGAGTACTATTATACGAAATATTCTTAGAATATTACCATGGAGATTCAACTCAAATTTATTGGTCTTAAAATACAGTGCAAATCTGGAGAAACTCAACAAAGAGGAATTACATGGAGTTCTCATAGCATATGAAATGAGACTTGATGAAGAATAGGGTACTTCACGTCTAGAAATTGCGTTCGTTGCATCTAAGAAAACCAATAAGGACAAACAACCTTCAATTGAAAAGACATGCACCTACAAGTGTGCAGAAAAGGAATATGATGAAGAAGGTCTTCCAGATGAAGAATATGGTTACTTTACGAGAAAACTAAAATTTGGTAAGGGAAAATTCAAAGGTAAGCGTCCATTGATATTTTTTGGTTGTGGTGAGGTTGGGAATTTCATAGAAAAATGTCCAAACAGAAGTGATGAAAAATCGAAAGGAAAGAAAGGCTTTAAGAAATTTAACAAGCAAAGAAAAAAAGAAAGGATCCAAAAGGAAATTTCTCTCTAAGAATATAGCTCATCATCTGAGGAAGACAGTGACATCGAAGAAGAAGCTAATGAGAGATTATTTTTTATGGCCAAACAAAATAAAAAAGATGTATCAAACAACGAAGAAGAAGGGTTGACCATAGAAGAATTTTCTAAGGAGGAAATTAGGCTTATAAAAGAGCTCAAGGCTGAGAAGATCTGTTCCAATACTCTTGAAGAACAATTTCAAGGTATCAAAATTGAAGTTGAAGAACACAAATGTATTTAAGAGTCACTTCAAAAGAAGTTGGGATAATGAAACCAAGAAAGGGAAGCATTAGAAGCCGAAGTAGTCTCATTGCGTAAGGAAATGAAGAAGGGAAAAACTATCCAAAACTATGCCAATAGCTCAAGGGCATTGGAAGAACTCATTAAAAATAAACGATCTTAAAATGATAGAAATGGCCTCAGTTACAAAGAAGAAGAAGCAGGACCATCTACAACAAAATACAATGAACCTATGAGATCTGGCATGAATGTAGACTTCATTGGACAATATTCGCAAGAACATCCTTGGAAGATGATTCCTCAACGAATATTTCCATCCAAGTACCAAAATATTTTTCATGGCTATTGTTATTCATGTGGAAAATTTCATCATAAATATGTAGAATATCACACGTACCCTAGGAACCATTACAATTCCCGGAGATCCTTCAAATATGAACCTCCCAGGGCTCAACGAAACATTAATAGATTTGAACATTTAAGAAATAATATGGAATGTTAAAAATGTCAGAAATTTGCACACATAGCCAGAGACTGCAGACCTGAAAATCCTCTAGAAGAATCTTCGAAGCCACAAAACAAATGAACATGGAAGAAGAAGAAGACTAATAATTGCGCTCTGGCTCTCAATGCTCAAAACAACCAAGATGCATGGTATGTTGATAGCGGTTGCTCAACGCACATGACTAGAGATAGAAGGAAATTTATATCTCTGAAAGAGAAGAAGGATGGAACCGTATCCTTTGGAAATGATGGATCTTCAAATGTCATAGGATCAGGTACCATCACTCTTGGAATCAAATATGTTATAGCCAAAAATGTTCTATTGGTTCAAAACATGAATCACAATCTTCTCAATGTAGGAAAAAATTGTGATTAAGGACACACAATTCTATTCAACTCCACAAAATGTGAAATCAGGAAATGAAGGTATGCTAAAATTGTGGCTACAGCAAGTCGAGCTCCAAACGACATATATGTTCTCGATGAAGCAACTAAAGGATGTCTCCTAGCTAAAGAAGATGAAAGCTGGTTATGGCACAAATGATTGGGCCACAAAAACTTTTACAACATTGTCAGGATAAGAAAAAAGGAAGCAGTACAAGAAATGCCGAAAATCTCAAAGTCTTCCAACACACTATGTGAGGCCTGTTGTCAGGGCAAGAAAGCAAAAGTCCAATTTAAAACAAAAGAACACTTTGCATCACATCCATTGGAATTGATACATACTAATCTATGTGTTCATGTGAGAACAAAAGTCTTAGATGGAGAATTATATTTCATGTTAATGATAGATGACTATACCAGGATGATAGCCGTCAGTTTCCTAAAGAAAAAATCTGAAGCATTTGAGTGCTTTAAGATCTACAAGGAGTTGGTCGAAAATGAATTGATTTGAAAATAAAGTGTCTAAGATCAAATAATGGCAGAGAATTCACTTCCAAATCATTTCAGCAATACTGTGATGAGAATGGAATAAAAAGACAATTTTCAACAACACGAACACCTCAAAAAAATGAAGTTGTTGAAAGAAAGAATAGAACCATAGAGGAAATGGGTAGAACAATGTTGAAGGACTCAAAATTGGATGAAAAATTTTGGTTCAAGCAATTGATATGGAAATCTTCATTATCAACCGAAGTCTTCTAAAAAATAATTGCAATAAAACCCCATATGAATTATGGAAAGGAAAACTAGCTAATGTAAAATATTTCAGAATCTTCAGAAGAAAATGTTATATAAAAAGAGAAGATCAAAATTTGGGAAATTTTGAATCACGTGTTGATGAAGGTATATTTTTTGGTTACTCATGCAAAAGAAAGGCCTATAAATGCTATAATATAAGATGAGAATAGATATTGGAGAGCATAAATGTTACATTTGACGAAGATGGTGTTCTAACGAATAATGATGAGGATCTAGAATATTTGAAACTTGAGATAGAGGCTGAAAAAGACACAGATAAAATTGTAGAACAAGAAGCAAATATCAACCAAGAAGAAGTAAATAATGATCATCAAGATATACCGGAACAACAACAAGAAGCTCCTCCAAAGATAACAGAAGAATGGATTCAAAAGAACCATCCATCAAATCAAATCATTGGTGACATAAATGAAGGTCGACAACTTCATTCATCACAACAAGCTCACATTGATTTTCCATCAACCTTTAAGCCTAGTATTTTTTAGGAAGCCAGCCAGAATGAACATTGGGTAGCATTTATGAATGAAGGATTGGATCAAATCGAGAAGAATAACACCTGGGAATTAGTTGCACGACCAAAAGATAAAAATGTCATTGGGACTAAATGGGTGTTCAGGAACAAATTTAATGAATATGGACAGGTTACCAGAAACAAAGAAATATTGGTTTGAAAAGGCTATGCAGAAGTGGAAGGAATTGATTTCGACGAAACATTTTCATTAGTTGCCAGAATGGAAGACTTGTGAATGTTTCTCGCCTATGCATGTTCAATAAAAATCAAAGTCTACCAAATGGATTTTAAGTCAACATTTCTGAATGGCGAATTAGAAGAAGAATTTTACATCGAACAACCTCAAGGTTTTCTACTATCAGAAAAAGAAGACTATGTTTGTAGGTTAAAGAAGGCTCTATATGGTCTCAAGCAAGCTCCCAGAGCATGGTATTATCGTCTTGATGGATATCTACGTCAACAAGGGTTGAAGAAAGGTATTGTCGATAGCAATATTTATGTACAAATAGATAAGGATAATTTAAAAATCATTGAGGTATATGTGGATGATATAATAGTTGGTAGCAATGATGATCAACTAATTAAGAAATTTCCTACAAATATCCAAAGTGAGTTCAATATGTCTTTACTTGGTGAGCTGACATACTTCTTAGGGCTTCAAATATCTCAACAAGAGAAAGGAATATTTATATGTCAAGCCAAGTCCATCAAGTAAATACTTAAGAAATTCAAAATGGAATATTGCAAACCCGTCCTTACTCTGATGGTAACAGGTTGCAAGTTGAGCATAGATGACTCATCTAAGGATGTGGATCTGAGGTTGTATAGAGCTATGATTGGTAGTATTTTATATGTAACAACCTCCCGGGAATATGTTATGCAAGTAGTTGGACAAGTAGCAAGATTCCAAACAGCACCAAAAGAATCACATATTATTGCTATCAAAACAATTATTCGATATCTAAAGGGAAAAAAGAATATGTCTTGTGGTATCCCAAGGGTAAAAATCTCATTATTCAAGCCTTTACAGATTTAGATTGGGCAGGAAGTGTTGATGATCGTAAGAGTACTAGTGGAGCAACATTCTATCTAGGTGGTTGTCTCATATCATGGTTGACAAAAAACAAACCTCAATCTCGTTATCTACAGTGGAAGAAAAATACATTGCAGCGGCAACATGTTGTACTCAAGTACTTTCGATGAAACAAACTTTGCAATATCTTCAAGTACAATTCAGTGAGCCTATCCCCATATTCTGTGACAACAGCAGTGTCATCAGCATCTCCAAGAATCCTATCATGCATTCAAAAACAAAACACATTCCGATAAAATATCATTTTGTTAGAGAACAAGTTGCTGAAAAGAATATCAAACTTGAGTATGTTGGTACAAAATAACAAATCGTTGATATCATAACTAAACCTTTACCTTGTGAAGAATTCGAATATCTTCGCCATAAGCTTGGTATTCTCCCAAGTTATCATTGGATTTTCCTTATTCAGAATATAAAGGGGGAGTGGAAGTGTGTACAGGTCTGCAAGATGGTTGTGTGTCAGGGGGAGTTACCCTTTTCCATTGATGTCAAAGGGGGAGAGAATTTTGTAGGAAGAGGTGTCATGATCACAGGGTGAGTACTTGTGTTGCCATCAATGGAAAAGGGGGAGATTACTGATCAGTGGCTGTCATTGATGTCAACCCAAGCAACACTAGGGGCTACCCTAATATTTCATGAGAATTTTGACCTACCAAAATACTATATTCTGGGTCAAGAATTATTTTTATGGTTCTAATTTTAGAGATGTTTCCCTTGATATATGGCACATCATGTAATTCTTCACGGTTTGAGTGATATTCATGTTTGAAGTTTGTAACCCCAGTTAGTGGGCTAAAACCCCATGGGGTTGTGGCATGGGTCATTGAAAAGTAAATAATTAATAATTTTTAAGCTCTTGAAATTCCTTCCACGTTCAGTTGTTGAAGCCCCTCTCAACCTAAGAATTTATATAAATCGTGATCCGCATATCCTCCTTATGTAGGGATTTCATTAACTAAAATATGTCATCATGGAATTTGAACTCTAACGTTTTTTCTAAGAAGGTTGAGAAGCAGAAAATTTTATGAGGCGACGCCAAAATCCCCAGGAAGCTCCTCTAAAAATTTCAGATCAAGGTGTGCAACAGTTTCAGAGATATGATCTATGGAAGTAAGTGTTTTTACAAGCTCCTGAACTTCATCTCCAAGAAGTGACCTTGGGAAAATCGTCATAACTCTCTCTATGAGTAGCGGATTGGAATTCTGTAAAAAGTGGAAGATAGTGAACAGACTGTAGTTTTCTCTTTATCAATTTCAGAGCCGAATGAAGAAATAGTGACATGTAGCATGCCGCACAATTTTTCTCTAGTGAAACAGTCCATAATTAGTTAATTGTGAGAGATTTTGCATAACTCTCCCTTGAAGAATCCAAATTGGATCATACCTGTGGCATTGGAAAGAAGACTTAGGGTAATACTATAGAACCAAAAATCACATATTGAGGAGCTAAAATAACAGAGATACACCAGATTCAATATTGAGATTCTAGAAGGCAAGAAAAAACTAGATCATGTGTTGTCAAGGGCTGCAAAGGACTGGAATTTCTAGGGTAGCATGACAAGAGCAGAAATGGAAGTGTAGAACAGCAGCAATAAGTTTAGCACAGGAATCCTTCAAGTGGGGAGCACTGCATATAGTCATTGTAAATGTATCATTGTACTAAGTTATTGTAAATGCATCATTGTAAAAATTGTACATGTTTTTATCTGCCAAGGGTTGAAAAGGCAGTGTCGGGAGGTCTAGGATCATCATTAGGTGGTTATGCCATAGTTGGGGTTATGCTATAGTGTTTCTTCTTCTTCTACATCATTATATATGTTAAGTCTCTATATTGATAGTTTAGCCCCTTATTATGTTAGTGTAGCCTCCCTTATTGTTATTGTTGTACCCCTGTAACTCCCATATTGTTATTATTGTGCCCTTACATTATTATTGTTAGGTCGGCTAGGATTACATTGTGGCCCCACTAGGATTATATTATGGCCCCATGGACTCCTATATATAGAAGGAGGTTTTGTTCATTTGTATCATCCAAGAATTGTTCATTTATGTAATGTATTGGAGGTTTCCCCCTCGAAGTGGCTTATTTCTAAGGCATTCATATCTCTTTTCTTCTATTTTTGGAGTTGGTTACCCAACATTTGGTATCAGAGCTTTGGATTCTAGGGTTTCGCTGCTCCAAACAGGTCATCGTGGCATTTTCGCTATAAATTTTTTTCTACGAAGTTTCAGAAGCTGAAATTTTTAGGGTGCGAAGCCGAAATCCTGAGGAAGCTTTTCTAAAAATTTCAAATCTTGGTTCTCAATATTTGCGGAGATATAATCTGTGGAAGTTAGGTCATTTTTCAGGCTCCTAAACAAGTCATAGTGGCATTTGCGCTATAATTTTTTTTCTACGAAGGGTCAGAATCTGAAATTCATATGGTGCGAAGCTAAAATCCGGAGGAAATTTTTAAAAAAAATTCAGAGCTTGGTTCGCAATATTTTTGGAGATATGATCTGTGGAAGGTAGTGCTTTTTCAGGCTTCTGAATTGCATCTCAAAGAGGTGATCGTGGGAAAAGTTCAATAACTCTCTCTCTGGGAATAATATTGGAGTGCCGTAAAAATTGGTTGCAAGTAAACAGACTTTAGTTTCTTGGCTATCAATTTCAGAGACAAAGGATGAAACAGTGACACGTGGCAAGTCGTACAAGTTCGCTCTACTGAACGAGTCCAGAATTAGGTCATTGTGGGAGATTGGACACAACTTTGTCTTGGAGAATCCAAATCAGGTCAGACCTGTGGCATTTGAAAGAAGCTTCAGAGGGATACTATAGGGCTGAATTTCAGCTATCAAAGATTTTCAATTACATATATAATTCAATTTCAATATCGAGCTCCTTAAAGCAAGAAAAAGGTGTGTATTTTTCCGAATTGCATAAGTCTTGTTTGAAGAATCAATTTGAATTGATTCCAAGGGAATATTTTAGAATTTTTATCAGTATTGGGTTCTATAATGCCTCCAAAAAATAATTCCATACCCATTAAGCCCTCAGAAATCTATACAATGATGCATGAAGAGGAAGAATTGCAGTATGAGATATCAAAATTATGGTACCAAGTGCAACAAGTTTCGATCTTACGAAGAGAAATCAAAGATGAAATAGATGGTTTAAAAGAAAAAATGGAGGCTAAGTTGGATGGTTTGAAGGATAAAATAATAGCTAATATGGATGATAAATTAGTGGAAGATCACAGCGAGCATCAACAACAAGTTCTCCAACTCTCAAAGGATAACCTAACTTTGGTGCAGAATCTAATGAAACAACAGGAAGATCAACATCACATCGAAAGAAGTTATGAAGAAGTCATAGAAACAAGAACTCAAAAAGTACGATCAATTTCAGAGTATCTCAGCAAGTGCAAGAACTTTCCTGTAGAATATTTCACATGGGAGGATGAGAATTTTATACATAAGCATCAAGAAATAATCAAGCGTTGAGGACAACACTTGTTTGAAGGAGAGGGGCATGTTAAGTCCCCATATTAATAGTTTAGCCCCTTATTATGTTAGTGTAGCCCCCCTTATTGTTATTATTGTACCCCTGTAACTCCCATATTGTTATTATTGTGCCCTTACATTATCATTGTTAGGTCGGCTAGGATTACATTGTGGCCCCACTAGGATTATATTATGGCCCCATGGACTCCTATATATAGAAGGAGGTTTTGTTCATTTGTATCATCCAAGAATTTTTCATTTATGTAATGTATTGGAGGTTGCCCCCTTGAAGTGGCTTATTTCTAAGGCATTCATATCTCTTTTCTTCTATTTTTGGAGCTGGTTACACAACACTATATCATTTTAATGTGGACCATTTTCCCTAGTACGGGAGTCCATTCTTGTTTTATTCTTCTATAGGGTGGTATGGTGGTGCTAGGTTGGTGCATGAAGTCACCATCATGATCAAGCCTGTGAAAAATTTAGGGTGGTCGGGTGGCAGTAGGGTGAGTTGTAGCTCATTGGGTGTTGGGGCATCCGTTCAGTTGACTACTGAAGAATCTCGGGTGTTGGAGCGTCCATCCAGTGGGAGCTGGAGAACAATTCTTTTCTAGATTCTAGGAATTTGGAGCTTTATTTTCAATTGGAGTTGAATATTGAAGAATTATTAGAAAATAATTTAGGTTGTTTTTTTCCCGAAGAGGGTTTCCACCTTAAAAACTATGTGCATTTGTGTTCCTTTTATTTACTGCTATCATTTTAAAAACACTGAAAATAATTGAATATTAACTAATTCTCTAATTGAAAGGAATATTGATTCCCCCCCCCCCCCTTCCTCAAAATTTCCAACATGGTTAACATGAAGGATTAACTGACTAAAGAAATATAAGGAAAAATGGAAAACATTGGCTATGGTTCAATTTTTATTTCTTATTCCCTGGAGCAGATTCCATTGTTAGAGCCTCAATAGGCCATGCCCGAGCCCATCGATGTGAGGGTTCCATAGATTACGAGGTGGAGAACCTTATGTCTCAACATGCAGGTCCATAAGCGGTCAGTTTCACACCAACCTTCTTCATATGGCTGCATAAGTAGTTGATTATGATTGATGACTCTTTGTATGTAGGAGTGTATTTATGTGGTGGCCCTGAGCTCATACTTCATGAGGGTGAGAAATGGTGTGCTATGGGTAAATTTTTTTAACCATTTTTAATGTTCTTAAGATTTTTTACAGTTTTTTTGTTTTTTTTATTTTATTTCTCAGACTAAGCTATTGATTTTTTTCATGTTGATTTGGGACTTGTTCGACCTATAGGAGCTTCAAATATCTATCATGTAGGGGAGACACAGGAGGTTGTAGTAGTAGCATAGATAGTCACAGTATTATAGGATGCAATGTAAGATCTTGATGCAAAAGAGACCCTAGCATAGGTGGAGCTCCACATGGAGGAGCTAACACACGGTATTGATGAGACCATGGTCGATCATATCCCTATGTCACTTCAACGATATATTGTCAGAGTACCTAGCCATATCGTTCGACTAGTGCATAAGATGGCTCTTGCAATAGCATATTATCATGAGCACTATTATTCTATTAACGTTCATAGTCATATCTGCATATAGTTTTTTATGCAGGTCATGTCGCCATCTGTGTCTCATGCACAAATTTTGTAAAACCAAAAATTATATATATATATATATATATATATATATATATATATATATATATATATCTTCAATGTTTCTATTTTCCTGTCATTATTTTCATTTCATTTGATGTGTATTGAAAATTATTTACATTCGTTGCAAATGTCTATATAAAACATAATTAGCTAGTGAATCTGACAATGAATTTAGATTTCTAGAAATATTTTCATATCAGATGAAGTCGAAATGTCTTTCTATAAGGAAAAACCTTAGAAACGTGTGTAATATGGTGGGACTAAAGACTGAATAGACATTGGAAAATTATAGTATGACAAGTTATGAGTCAAGTATGATGACTAAATAGTGGATACCATGTGTGAAAGCATTAGACATTAGCTTGACCATTGTGCTATACTCAGTGATGTTTTTTGTAGGGCGACTAATATAAATACCTTGTAGACTAAATAACTTTCTGTTTGGAGAAAATATAACCCAAGTTGTGGAGGATAGATTCAGAGTACTACGACTAACACCATTAGCATAACCTATGCATAGTTCAAGAGATGCGAACATCTGCAAAACAAATTTAAAAGAATCAACATAAACCTTATGAAACTCTGAAGAGACACACCGCAAACAAAATAAACACACCTATAAACTATATGTACACAGTCCACTATGGATGAGATCAAGCATATTATTTTTTGAGGTGAAACCCATTCCTAGGTTGTGCTAAAGGGACTCCATCGAAATCAACTAACTCATAGGCTCCTTTTGCAAGGACACACTTGAAAATATATAGGCCTAACCACATTGGTTCGAACTTTCCTGAACCTAACTTATACGCTTGTTAGTCATACAAAAGAACAAGGTCTCCTTCTGAGAAGATACAAGGCTTGACACTTTTGTCATATTTCGCCTTCATATGTATTTTATGAGCTTCATTAACTATAGCGACATCTAGCCCAGTTTTATCTAAGAGAGTCAGATGTAAAAGGTGTTCCTCTTATACATAAGTGGTGTGAAGAAGTTCAATAGCTAGTTTGAGTGATGGAATATCGCATTCGACTAGGAGGATCACTTCTAGAACATAAACCAACTGAAAGGGTGTAAATCCAATATCAGTCCTCACTAAGTTTCAGTATGCCCACAAGGAAGCTTAAAGAATAAAATTTCAGTCTTCTTGGTGGACCCCTATCATACATTGAATCATAGTTTTAAGAACTTTGTTGATAGATTTAAACTATCGATTAACCCGAGGATAGTAGGGAGTGGAATTTTCATGGGAAAGTCCCAGCTTGGAAGTTAGTTTGGTCATCATATGATTATATAAATGATTTCCATGATTCGTAAATACGTCTCATGGAAAACAAAACCATGTGATAACATGGTTCAAAGATAAATATGTAGATGTCTCACCATTTTTGTTATATGTGGGCATCACCTTGACCCATTTGGTAAAATAATATACCATGAAAATGATATAACCATGCCCCCAGCCCAGTGAGGGTTAGATGTCATAAATTCGATACCCCATTTTGCAAATGGTATAACAACAATAACATGTTGTAATGGAGTAGGCAGAGCACATGTCTTACAATAATAAATTTGGCATTTATTACACTCCTCAACAATAATAATAGAGTATTGAAAAATAATAGGCCAAAAGTAACCAGGGCATAAGATGTTCTGCATGGTAGCATAGGCAGACAAATGACCTCTACATTCCCCTGAGTGGCATTCCTTGAGGAATTTATCTACCTCCTCATGTGTGAGGAAATTTAGTAGTATCGTATTGATACCACGTTGATAAAGAGTGTTGCCAATGATAACGTAATATTTTTCTTGGTATCATATATGCCACTTCTCAGAGCGAGAGGTATCAGATTGGAAAGTCTATTTCCTGAGATAAATCAGAATATCTCCATACCACGGGTCAGATGAAGAAATCAGAAACAATGACTCCTCATGGATATAATCATCGGATTTCGATTCAAGATTAGGGGATGTAAGGTCGGACATAAGCTCAGTGAAAAGCAAGCAATTTTTTGACTTGGATTTGATGAATTCCAGGTAAAAATATTACAGTATGATGATCCATTTATATTATTTCCCCCCACGAATTGATGTAAAAAAATGCATTTCATAGGGTTTTAATATGAAAAAACCGTAGTTTTTTGGAGCAAGATGTGATGGAAAAACCTATGTACTACTTGAATGACTACCAATGCCAATTTTTCTATATGAGTATACCTGATTTTGGTATCATTGAGATTCTGAATCAAGTAATATATGTGGTGATATGTCGAATCAAGCAGAAATGGTAGCAATAAGGTAGACGAAATAATCGCGCTGATAGTCAGGGGGATACAATAGATATGGATGAACCAATACATATTTCAGGGCATCAATCACTTTCTGAGTTGTTTTATCCAAATGGAAGGGAACCCATTTCTTAATCAGGAAAGTGAATCCTTTAGCCAACTTGACATAATTAGGGACAAACCATTGCAAGAAATTAGCTTCCCCTTGAAGTCGTTGAAGTTGAACGAGTGAAGAAGGTGTAGGCAGGTCGACGATTGCTTGTACTTTTAGAGGAGAAATCTGAATTCCTTGTTTTGAAATAAAAAAACCTAGAAGTCATCCCAAACTAACGCAGAACAAACATTTGTGTTGATTCAATCGAATATTATAATATCTACACCATAGTAAAATGGCCCTAAGATTCCTCGGGTGATAAGCCTGATGCTTAGAGTGAGAAGGGAGATATGGAATCATGACCTCCATGATGCTCTCATCAACAAAAAATACATGAGAGAATGGATCAAAATATGTTCCATAGTCCAATGATCAATCAACCCAATTGATCGAGTTAAAGGTATGAGCCGCACAAGCCAAATAAATGGATTTGTAATGAAGTTAAATTGGGCTAAGGAACATGCAGATGCCAAAAATGTTGATGTCAGATTCATCTGGTATTATACAAGAATAATTCTGGACAGTAGAATATGGTATCATGTTGATATAAGAAACATAAAATGAGTTTTTGGGGAGAGGAGGAGGAGGAAGCAAAAATGACCCCATGAGAGAGGTGTCTTTTAACAGTCCAACTTGACATACCGATAAGAGTGTAGGGCTTCCCCTATGAGCAGGACACCCCCAGTAACATGGGAATCAAAGGAGAAAACATGAGTTGTTTGATGGTCATGATTGCACCATTATGAGGAAAGCCGATCATACAAAAATAAGTCAAAATTATTTCATCTATAGCATAAACACATGTGTGACCCAGTAGAAGATTAGAATCAAGAGGTTTTTCGATTAATTCTACTTATATATATGTAGTCTTTCCTCGTAATTCCACTCATAAATAATTCAAAATACCACAAGGCTTATATGTTCTTCCATCGAAGGCTTTCAATGTGCTGGTTGACTAACTCAATTGAGGAGAACCAATTTCATTTGAGTAATACATAGATATGATGCAGGTCGAGACTCCCTCATACACAATAGAAAAATGGATTTTTTTACTGCGAAAGACAACCTAGATCATAAAGGCCCATTGAGCCGGAATTCGAGGGGAATATTTTTCATGATTAAAAACAACAAGGTTTGAATCCAAAGGATGCACACATCCAATAGGCGAAAGTAAAGCCTTTTTCTAGGTGGGGAAGTATTTCAACACCTTGATCGAGACTGAGCCAAGCCCTCAACTACACTATAATTTTGAGAAACCTTCGTACTAGGGTTGAAAAAAACTTATGGAAAACACTCTTGAGAGGCTTAATAGTTAACTCTGTAGGAAATGAATGTGGAGGAGGATTAGATGGAGGTGATTGAGAATGATCAGGTTGATCAGTAGCCTAACCATTCAAAAGATTACCATTACCATATTCCTTGTTCTGAGTAGCCACCATAACATCACATTTATGCTTCGTGGAGGAAAGCATTAAAATCATGTTAGAGGAATATGGGTCCCAACCAACCATATGGGTCTCCTGATTGGGAAATGAGTTAGTCTACATAGTAGGACAAGTCGAGGATTTGATAAAATAATTCACTTCCACGCGATGAGGACAATCATGACAAAAATTCTCCTAATTGAAAATCAAGCATGGGTAGCGAGTCTTTCATTTCTCATGAAAGGATTGATTTGTTTTTTTATCTTGTGGTGAAGAACCTTTTTTATTTTTTCCTTTTAATTTCTTCTCACTTCGTGGTTTTTGTTGAGATTATCCTTTATTAGATGAAACAACATTTATCTCGGAAGAAGAAACTACAGGAGGATTGGACGAAGAGTTTTGGGCAGAAAGAGGGAGAGAAAACCACGTGGTTTGCTCACTCTCTACGAACTGGTGAAAAAAATGATGTCATCAACACCATAATATTATTTACCAAGAGTGGAAGGAATGATGTTTGAAGGTCTCAGAGCATCTCATATATTTTCATAAAGAGTGCCATATTGGGTATAGATGAGGTCTGAATACTGAGGACGAGCGATTACTGTCTCTTCATTCATGACTCCGCTTTTGGAAACATATTTTGTGATAGATGGAAATGGGGATTTAATGAACCATTCTACCAGAAATTGATCTGGAACAAATGTATTAACCAACCAGTGATGACACCTCCAATCATTAATGAGATATCAAATGTGAGTGCCTTTATATTTTTAAATTTGGTCAAAATTTTCGTTCTAGTTTGATACTGAAGCGGCAGCTGGAAATGCATGAGGAAGGTGCTAGATAAGGAACCAAAATAGTGAAATGAAGCTTTAGGTAACTCAATGTACCATTTAGTTGTGGTACATGTAAGAGTACGTTGGAAAATATGTAATCGTATGGAATCATCATTAAGGTAGTTCTAACAACACCAAAAATGATATGTGATGACATGAGTCGATGGATATTCTCCAAGATTCCCATTGACCTTTGGGATATCGGAAGGAAATTTGGTGGTAATTATCAGCCATGAAGGTTAATGATGGAATATGGGATCATTGGTAAGCTAAGTTAAATATGGAAATTTGAGAGTCACCATAAAAGGTAACTTTTGGTTTAAATCTGGTGAAGGGTATCCTAAATAATAAGGAATTGCTTGAGCAACAAGTACATGCATTCCCTGATAAGGAGGGTTCTGATAAGGAGGAACCTACGCACTAGAATAACAATGACTCTGATAACCAACATACACATAACCTTGTTCACCTACTCCAAGATAACCCTGCAAAGGATAGAATGTTTGGGTTTGGATGTATTGGCCTTGAAAATACACTTGAGGAATACCCTGATAGGGTCTATACTGTTTCCCCACAAGATTTTTCATCATCCCGAGATGAGGTGGATTTAATTTAGACTACACCATTCTATACACATTTTTTCCTATCGAAACTTCAGCTGTACCTTGTGGAAGCAGTTGAGACTGTAAGGTACCTTGTAAATGTTGGCTAAGTGGGATGTGGGAGGTATCAGATATCGACATAATATATTTTTATGCAACAAAAACCTATAAATGTAGGCTTACATATATTTAAGGTTTTTGAGGTACAAACGTATGGATAGGAACTTTAGATGAATATGGCACTAGTTTATGATTCAACAATCAGTCCCAAAATGAATCAGGCTGAACGGGCAAGGTAGGTTTCCAAACACTAGCAACCATTCTAGGATAAAGAGAAATATAATAAGTTTGATTACAAACTTGAGGTATAACGAAAATATGTTTCCCCCCTTCCAAAGGAGAAGGATATGATGGAGGTAATTGTGATGAAGATGGAGGGTACCCAACATAAGGAGAGTTATGTTGTCGAAGATAACCTTACCCACTAATATAAGGGCCAACATGTTGTTCAATCATAGGTGTAGGTGGACAAGGAGAACCATACTATGTGGAATTCATAAGATAATTACCAAATCGGATTCCAAAAATAGGTTACATGGAAGCTATCCAAGTACTGGAAACTACACCAGAAAAGGTACCAAATAAAGAATAATAACTAGGTGGGATGAAAAAACTGCCATATAGATGTGTTTTTGATGATGTCGCAAACATAAATGAGGAAGCAACATTTGATTTCTCAACCATAGTGGTGGACACAATATGAGAGGTAGGATCATATCCATTCATGGTAAGCAATCCTAGTGAATATTACTGCGAGAGATCTGCGGGTGAGTCCAAAGAATTAGGAAAAGGAGTTTGCATTTGAGTCTGAAGAGGAGGAAGAGGATCATTGTGATAAAAATAGAGTCTATTCCAATGAACTAGAGTATAAGGATGAGGCTCTTCTTGTAGGATCTCTTCAATACTCACAAGTATTATGGAAGAGGTTCACCAATGGGTCCAAGATACATAGATAGAGGTTTTGTTTGAGACAAAGGAATAAAAGGGGAAGGACCTGAAGTAACAGGTGGAGAGGGTTGGGGCTCCTCAGGTTCAACAAACTCAGGATGTAAAGTATCTAACTAGGGGAATTCAAGTTCAATAGCCTCAAGAAATAAGGTTCTAGGGACTTCTATTTTGATCGTGTCAGATTCACTGACAAGAGTAGATGTAATCTCAGGCTCATAACTGAAAGGGACATATGATTCTTGTGGATAAATATCAAGATGAGTACCAAAAGCAGTTCCTGAAGTTCCATATTTAGTAGCATCTTCTTATTCTTTTGACAACGTTTAAGAGTAGCCTTCGGTGGAAGAGGATTCTTATTTTTCATTCTACACAAATGATGGGGTGTGGGATTTTGTTCTTCCACATTGGATTAATAAATTTTATAAATTATCACAAAAAATAAATAAAAAATAGGTTCATTTAGGCATAAATGATTACGAAGAAACCATGAATTACAATATACACCTTGGTGAACCAAGGACTTAATGTATGACAGTCAATATCCCCTAATGTTGTGTTCAGTGTATCAAGGTATACAAAGTGGAGGAATCATTTACTTATGGCAAGGATAGAAACCTAGATGGGAATACCAAAATATACTCGCCGCTATGTGGAAGTAAAGTCTATAGTAGTGTTTTCTAATGCGTAACTGTTTGATGAGAGCATTCCCATATATTTTACATGCATGGAGTGTTGTCCAATATACCAAAGGTATGTGGAGAACGATCCTATACACTCACATATATGGAACGATATTTCACCGCTGGGATGAAATGCTGGAAAACAACGACAAATCCTAGGCTTAATGATGTCAGAACACGTCTCTAGCCTAGACCTCTAAATGTTTACGTTAATGTTACAAATGCTCCTTAGGTTGATTCCATAAATTTTATTGTTTATCTTTGATTAATTTTCAATTTTGGGGCTCACCGCGAATGTCACCTAAATATCCTAAAATTCGAGCTAGCATGAGGAAATAAAATCTTTCTCATTCAATGAAAATATATCTATGGAGGGAAAGTGATAAAGAGCATGAAACAAACAAAATGCAAAAAACAATGTGAAAAATTCAATCCCTTTCTAATGCAACTATTCCAATTTCAATGCACACATAAAACCCTAAATGCCAATGAAAATATTTTTCTTTCCAGGTCTCTTAATTTTTGAAAATGAAGAAAACTAAGATGCAAATTTTAATCATTGATTTAAATAATATTTTCAGAATGAGGACTAGAACAACACTTCATCCAAGAAACCAATGATAAAAAAATGAATTTGCAAGAAACCTAATGATAATAACAAAGGAAAATATTAATAAATCCTTATGAAAGGCAATCAAACACAAATGAAAACCAAATGAAGGCTTCATAAGCAACATAATACACTCAAGACTTAAGGAAGGGAAACTAGAAGCAAGTTGATCAAAGATAAAATCAATACAAAGGAATATTTGTGCAAGAACACGGGCCAAAATAGGTGCAAAAGAGGCAACAATTCCTTGTAATTTTTCCACAGAGAGGGCTCTGTAGAGGTGAAATGATCTTTCCATAGAACATAGGGTGTGTTGGAGAAGAATAAGGGATTTTTGGCACAAATATTCCAATTGAGACTAAGTGGATCAAAATATGCCATGTAATACCAAAATATTCATTTGGTGGTTTCTTAGTGTTTATTCCACCTCTTCTTCGGACCTTCAATATCCAAATTTCTAACTAAAGACAAAGAAACCACCAAAGTAATATACTCATCCCCAACATAGTCACCAATTTGTTTTACATAATCTATGAATGTTGGTAGAGGTGTCTTCCCTAGACTAGGTGGCTTAGTCTAGAACAATAGAAGGGAAAAGTAGCTATTATTTCCCTTAAATAAAATAGATAATGGGATGAAGCCTACTTGTAATCCGACATATTCTTCACTCCTTTCTTCGCTTGTATGCTCCAATTTGAGCTCCCATTAACAATTTTTTAACCCACACAATTAGATAACACAAGCCAAAAGTCTACGAAATATATGTATAATAATCTAAATACTTCATTCAATGGATCAACATGACATCCAAATACATAAAATAATAAAATCACATATAGGAAAAAAAATAACTCTTTGCATTAATATAAATGGAAGGATCTATAGCCATAAATAGAAGTTGATCTTGCAGAAGAGCTTATTCAAATTGACTTGTTCCCTATTTTTCAAAAATTGTACCTCTAATCACCTTAAAGCATGGAATGTTAACTCTTTACAACAACAACGTGAGGGTAGAATTATATCTCCAAAATTCAAGGCTTAACTTATGGATGGTCACAAATATATATGTGAGGGGATCCAATTACCAATCTAGGGCTTGATATGAACCACTCTTAATGAGAGGATGGCCTCAAAGGATAAGGGATGGTAACTTCAAGGTAGGATAGGGTAGGATCTGAATGTTTTATCTTAGGTAAATGGTTGTAAACAATTATGGATGCTACTGGAAAAATAGGCTTCCAAAATTTCTCTCGTTTTCCTAAATTTATAGAACCAACATAGGTTTATAGTGGAGCAACCTATAGGTGATCAACATAGGCCATAGTTGAGAAACCTGTAGGTGAGAACCTTCCAATAAGAGGCCAAGGGGTGTTTTTCCTTAAAATGACTAAAGCAAGGTACAAGGTACTTTCAGGAAAAAACTCTGGGATATTAAAATGTCATGCATAGGGATTTGTACTATGATGATGTAAAGGGGTAAAATGATGTTGATTGAAACAATTTGTAGGCCAAATAACTAGATGTAGAAAAATGGCCTATAACAATATGTGTTCTTCCCCCTTGTGTGTCACTTCATGTTTATTTTTCTTCTTCAGAAATTGTGTAATATTTAGTTGTTGGATTCACTCTCAAATCATAGATTTACTTATGTTATGTTGTAGCATATGGTACCTATGAGATTACAGATTTTCCTATGCTATGTTGTAGCAAGTAGTACCTATGAGATAGTGAGTTGAAAGCCATAAAATGTGCTCCATAGTTTATGAGCTGCATTTCCTTTATCTTTTCATCTTCCTACTCAGATTTATTGCATAGGATTTCTTGTTTGTCCAGCCCTATGCACTTGATTCCTTCCTTATATTTCTCCTTTTCATCTTTAGTAAAATGACCAATTAAGCTGCATTTTCTGTGTGTAATCCACCAGACCTGAAACATTTACTCTTGGGAATGATATATTGTTCATCTATATTCAATATTTAAGAAGGGTAATTGATTAAAAACCTAAATCACTTTACATTTATCTCTTGAGTAGCACTGATTTATCATAAAGAGAGACTAAGATTTCCTAGGCACTAACCTCTCCTTATACTGGGGGTTGTGTCTAGGAGATACAACATCTTATGGAATTGTTGCCAGAGAATGAATATAAATATTTTTCGTCAGGTATGACATTTTTACATTCCTTCTGTTAGGTGAGAAAATGAAATGTGGGTTGAATATCTCTCACCTTGTCGAATCCACTGTTCGAATCTTATTTCGATCCTTTTGGTTTTTAGAAGGCCTCATACTCATTCTGACACTTCTCAACAGAAGCATCCCCTTATCTTTGACTGTTATGGCATCATTTTTCACCCTCAGGTGATTCATGATTGTCTTTATGGCTTTGGGCAGCCATTCCTACAGACTTGAACAATTTCATTAAAAAACAGTGTTAAAATTCCCATACACGGGTATGCCCAGACTTTTCTGCGTGTATACGTGAGTCCACATGTACTTTTCCGCGTATGCAATTAAAACCATTAAAAATATATATAAAATTCCCTATTTTCGGGCTGGGTTGATGGTTACTCCAGTGGTTCAACCACCCTAGCACGTGGCCAACTGTTTCCAACTGACTGAAACTACTTTGAGGAAGTATAAAAGCCCCTCATGTGCATGGCCTAAGGGAGAGAGAAATTTTATAGACATTATACTCTGTTGGAATCCCAATTCAAGTCTGAATTCCCGTGCCTCCTGCACTTTCCCAGATTTATACAGGAAACCCTTGTTTCCTGGAGATGTTCATCCGTTTATATGCCATCTCGAGTGCAAAAGTCTTGAAATTTTCTTAGCGAGGCAAGGGCAGGACGGATCCGGACGACGGTCTGCTCGAAGATCGTGGAAGGATTCAGGTGATCTCTCCACTCTTTATTTCTGTACATGATGTTCGTAATAATGAAGAACCATCTTGTTCCTGAACTTCTGTGTTAGTATCTATTTGTATATGTGAAAATATTGATTGTTAAGCAGTTATTATCGTTTATATCATATTTCACATGGATTACACTAACGTTTAGGAGAAATATATGTTGTACAACTAGGTTTTCGTGCATGTTATTTCTTTTTTTCCAGGTTGGAGAGGAAGAAGGGTTGCTAGGGGTTTGGACCCCGCAGGATCTACATCGAACGTAGGACTACGGGTGAGTTCTGCTATCGTTGTTATCTAGTTTTTAGCATTTAAGTATGGTTGTGTGTGAGTCCTTCTGAATAGCATGCCCTGCTCTGTGGAGGTTTTGACCCAACAAACCTCTAGGGTGATTTTCCCCGAAACAGAACTAGCGACTCTGCTGGGGATCGCATTTTTATGATTCCCCTATTGGGTGGTTTCAGCTGTTTGATACGTTTCCAACAGTTTTAACTTTTATTTACAGTCAAGTTAACTCTTTCTCAGTCAGACTGAAGCCCTGGTTCCTTATCCAGGCTTGATCTTTTTTATTTTTTATTATTTACCTTTTCATACACGGGTTTTTCTGTACACAGACGCATATACATGCAGTTTTTGTTAAAGGGAGTCGCGTATACGTGGGTTTCCTTTAACACAGTCGCGTATGCACGCTTGTTTCCAAACTGTCAAGTAGCGTATACCTAGGTGAATTTTGAAATTTTGGATTTCTTGGCTTTTTAGTCCTGTCTACCTATGGAGACCTATTCCTGCAGTGTCTTTGTATCTTCTAGATTGTGTAGAAAGTGGTCTTTAGTATTTTCTCTCTCTTGTTTGGTTGAAAACTAGCTTATCTGGCAAATCTTGTTTCTTGTGCTTGCATTTCTGGTTCGAGTACCAAGATCTCTTCCTGGGGATTCTTGGTTGTTCTGATTTATCAGAACAGAGAGCCTCTGCTCATCTACTCTTTTCTACCTTTGTTTCTTGCTTTGCACTTCAATTTTTTCCTATTTCTTGGTTGGTTTTCTTGAGTTCAGTTGACTAGGTCTTGTTGCAATTTTTGAAGAGTCTTTCTTGGTTCTTTGAAGTTTTTGTTTGCTGCAAGGTTGTACTATTCTTCTAGGCTGAGTTGCTGAGTTTCTTGTCTTCTTTTGCTCATATAAATCTTGCTACTAGTTAGCCCTATAAGAGTTGGAGCATTTTTGAAGTTTTTTCTTGAATTTCGAGTTGTTTGGCTTGGGATTTGATAGTTTTTCTTAGTCTTTTCGAGCTCTTCTTTTTTATAAAATTCAAAAGCTCAAAAAACATTTTGTTTTGTCATTTGCTTTTGTTTTTGCATTTTTGTTTTCGTTTCATTATATATTTTGAAGCTTTGTTGAGATTTGTTGCCTTTGGATTTTGACTTGATTTCGGAAAGGAATTGTCATTGGTTTCTTCCTCTTGTTTCAAGTGTTTTTGGTGTCTTTATACTAAGATTTTCTGATTTTGGGAACTAGCTTTCTGGACAACCAAAAAGAGATAAAACTGAAGGATCTTTGGGAAATTTCTCGCTTCTTTAGTAGATTTTTCATCTTGTAATTTGCATGCTCTTAGTGATTTGCATCGGGTGCACTTAAGCATTTAGTCATTTTCATAGTTTTTTTGAGTGTGAAGTTTGTTATCTGAAAAGAAAATTTTTTAGTCTCGTAGAACCTGTGTAGAAGTTTCTTTTCATCGAAAGACAATTACTGCATTTGCATGTAGTTTGGTTTTTATTAATTTCTTTTCTGCGTCAAAACACCACAAGTTTCATTTCCTTATCCCTTTGACTTAACATAACAGCCGATTAAAAAAAGCGCTATAATTTAAAAGCAACTAGCATGTTTTTTAAGTGTCATACACCAACTAGCTAGGTTGTAGGGCCTTGGATTAGGTGAGTGGAGAGTTAACACTCCAAGGCCGCTCAAACAAAACATAGAAGTTGATTAATTGAGCGAAATCGAACTCCGTTAGGTGGACCGGGAAAGCTTTCCTCCAGAGAGTCAAGCGCGAGGGGAAGTGAAGGCCGAGAAGAGAGATACCCCCTCTCTGATTTACTGAATCTAACCTCAAGACCGTTCTACCCGGCTTCTGACATGGATTGGTGCCCATAGTTGCCACTCCTAGGTTCCACATAGGTGACTGCAGGGGGGAATACCCGTGGTACCCGAGGCAGATGTCGTATCACTTTCAGCAGTACTTCTGGGGGGTGCCCTTGCGAAGCTTGGGTACTTGTGCCAGCAAAGGCTATCGTTAGGAGGTCGGCGTAACTATTTCTGTTACCTTCACTAGTAGGCCTGGGCCGCAATTATCCCAGACTACTTTCGGGAGGTCCTATATTTCGCTTTCTTGTATTTTGGTGTCCGGTCCTAATCACCCGAAGCGAAAATACCTGAAGGCTGTTTGTTTGATTGTATCTCAGGGATTATTTTTTTTTAGTGAGTGCTCTTTGCTCCTAGCTTGCCTAGATTTATACTTTTTGAGTCTAATTAAAATATGTTAAAGTGGCTGATCAAGCGCCTCATCGATCGAGGAGAATCCAGGGGTTATCTCCCGAGAGTCCAGAGCCTTCTTCAAGAAGGCGTAGGAGTGATTTAGCAGGTGGGTACCACCTTGTGGCATCTGACGCAGTGGAGAGAGATCCTCCACAATGGTCTGAAGGTTTCGTAGCTGATTCTAGTGTTGGTTCCGAGAGGAGCGCTTCGCTCACCTCGCGAGTATTATTTCCACAGGAAGAAGATGTACAGGTAGAGGAAGTGTCTGAACCCTCTGAGTCACTTCCATCTCCTCTTCCTCCTGATTATCTGTTCGTTATTGAATACATCAAACCTGAGTCAGAGAGACCAGAAGATCCTCCTTATTATACATACCTTTCGATGGCCACGACTGGGAACGCGGCTTCTGCTGTGAGTGCTGCAGGCATTCAGACTCCTGCTTTTGTTGAAGGAGGGGGCACTATTGCTATATCTTCGATTTCTTCTAGTGCTGATGTGTTTGGCTCTGGTTTCACCCAAGCACATGCTTCTCAATCTGGTCCCTTCTATTTTGGAATGCCCACTAGTGGGATTCCTTCTTTTTCCTTTTCCGATGCTGCAGCTGGATCTACACCCATGTCTTCCATGGCTAGTGGATCAACTTCTTTTCAAGGGTTCCCCTTCGGAACTGGACATATTCCTAGTTTGAATCCTTCTTTAGGGTCCTTTCTGTTTACTTCTCAGACTCAGAGTTTCAACCCTTGGTCTGGAGGTCAGAATTCGACTACTTTTACAGGTTGGAACCCTATATTCACTACAGTGGGGGCAGGGAATCAATTTTACGTTGGTCACCAAGGGAATGCTTCTTTCCCTTCGTCGAGTGCTTATCAGAATTTTTCCCCTCTTTCTAATGCCTGGAACCCCTATCAGGGGCTTTCCTCTTCATTCAATACTTCAGGTGGGGGAACTGGTCTGGTCTTTGGTAACTCTTTGTGGGGAGGAGGTTCTTCTCCTTTCTCTACGAGTTCTTTTTGACAACCTGGTGCCTCATCAAATCCAGGGTATTATTTTCAGAATGTTGGGAATCCATCCCATCAACGATGGAATCCCCAGGCTCCGCCTCGTTTACCTTTTCTGGCAACGTTAAACTTGCCAGATATGTCGAAATTGATGAACGATCCGATTCGGTACAGTCCGAGGTGGCCTCCGGTCCCGACCAAACTACCTTCAGACATTCCAAAGTTTGAAGGCAAGAATGGAGAGGATCCGACTGACCACATCACCACTTTCCATTTATGGTGTTCTTCTAACTCCCTGATCGATGATTCGATTAGGTTGAGATTGTTTCAACGCACCCTAACTAGAAACACTGCCAAATGGTATATTGAGCTAACTGGGGGCAGTTTTGCTACATTTGGAGAACTGGCTGTTACATTTCTAAACCATTTCCAGTTGCCTGTCCGATATGATGTCCGGACTGAACTCCTAACTAATTTTAAGTAGGACGACACAACCCACATTTCTGACCATATTCAGGAATGGCGGAGAAGGAAGAGGCTTATTAAAGCTCATATTCCAGGATAATTCCTTTTGGAATGGTTTCTGAAATCTCTGCAGTCAGACATTTCTAAAGATGTATCCCTCTCAGGGGTATTTTCAGAGGAGCAGGCCATTTTTAGGGCCCAGCAGTTGGAACTGATATATTCTCAGTCTGGGGTCCTCCATAAATATTTGCCCAATGCTCCTCGCTCCAAATTAGATTTATCCAAAACTAAGCCTGGTCCTCATGGTGATGGACTTATTGGGTCGATCAATAGTGGTGCAGCTAGCCTGCTTACTCAATTGTAGCAGTTGTCTATACAATCTTCTCCTTCTGGTCAGGCTGTTCCTGCTGAGTCATCGCCTTCCCAATCTTTGTCGATAAACACTGTCCAAACTTCCGATCCCAAAGGAAATCAACAATCCGAAGGGAGGAAGAAGGGACGAAATAATAAGAAAAAGGGCAAGAATGGGAAGGGTAATGTGAATAAAACCAATGAGCATGTTGGTGAGGGTCCAAAGGATGAAAATAAAGTGAAGTTTCCATGCAAGTTATGTACTGGAGACCATCTCACACACCTTTTCCCTAAAATTCAGGATGCACAGCGCTTGTTAGCTCAGCAGGGTTCTTCTAGTTCCCAGGCTGTGTTGACAAACCCTTTTCCCCAAGGGAAACAACTAGTTGTTGGCGCGAATCAAAATTCTGGGGCTTCCTCTAGGGGCACCCAGGAAGGGGAAATTCCATCAAACATATTCATGATGAGTTCTCACGTGGATTTCGCTACGAGATCCCATGATTATGGTGAAGAACAGTCTTTGAAAGCTAAGGGTGCTCCCGATGCTACTGAGCCGCTTCACATTACAAGGCCTACTGTTGAGCCTATGCCTCGGATGCCCAAAGCATCTACTAAGCGTTCGACGATTAATCCAAACGCTAGGGCTTCCTAGAACTACTCTATTGTGGAATATCTGGCGCAGATTCCTTGTGCGATGTCGGCTTTAGAGGTGGTCCAGTCTTGTCCGGCTCAACGCAGTGCTCTGCTCACTGCCATTGGGGCTATTCATCCAAAAAATTCTCTTATGATTACATTTGATATGTCTAATTTTAAGAAGAGTCTCCCCCATCATATGGCTTTTCATATTAAATCATCATACCGGAAGTGCAATATCTTTCGGATGATTGTTGATGAGGGTGCTTCCACATGCGTGATGTCTCTCACATGTTGGAAGATGATTGGATCTCCCAAAGCTGTTCCATCTACCACTCTTCTGACTGCGTTTGACGGTCATTCTCACAGACCGCATGGTATTGTCCCAGCTTTTCCCATCTGTGGTTAAAGCAAACCGTGAACACAGAGAAGGAGGAAGGATGCAAGTTTGACTACAAATCCTCTGCTGGGGAGAAACGAGATTTTGTGAGATGGATGCCATTGCATCCTCATTATTTCGAATTATTTGTTTCCCCACGAAGGAGGATTGTTACGTGGGACCAATCGGGACTATCCTCCTCGTAGACCCGAATGCGTCTACCTCCATTCCGTTCCAAAGTTGATAATACCCAGGCGCCTATTGAGAATAGCCGCCTATTGAGAATTTAGGGGTTGGAATGTATTCTTCCTTGATGGGTACTTTCGATATTCCTCCTCCTATGGTGCATATAAATGAAATTTCATCCTCCAAGGCTCCTCCTCAAAGAGAGTTCTTCAGAACTCATTATTTTTCGGACCCTTGGACCTTACCTTCCCCTACTGCCACATTAGCGGAAGGTCAAGTGGGTGGAATGGCATTTCCAATGTTTGCAGCTGATATTGCTTATCAGTCTATTGTTGACTCTGCAGAATCCATTCCAGCTCCTCTTTCACCAGAAGAGTTGGATGGAGATGTGGCTCCGGCTTGGACACTTAGTTCTTCTTCTGCCTAGGATTGCCTTGACACCACTCTTCCATCTGAAGAGGCCATCCTGGAAGCTATGACTGGTATAGATAGACCATGGGATGACTTGAATCATCGGTCTTACTTTTTACCTGATTTAAGCGAAGTTGAAACGAGTTTTCCAAGTCCTCAGTCTCCTGGTCCTGTTCGCCCAGTCCTGAACCCTTTGGCACCAACACAGGTATATGCTGAAGGGAACATGGCTGTGATTTCTCCTACTATCCCGGTGAACATTTCCAGGGATCCCAATGTTATTGAGAATGTCTTCATCATAGCTGAATGTTCCCGTGAAGAGATTCAGATTTACACCGAGCTCTTTAAAGAGTATAGGGATGTATTCACTTGGTCTTATGAGGAAATGCCTGGTATAGATCCATCTATTGTCCAGCATGAGATCAAGACTTATGAAAATGCTAAGTCTGTGAGGCAAAAACTTCGTCCGGTCAATCCTAGGAAGGCAGCAGCTATCAAAGCTGAGGTGGAGAAGCTGCCTAAGGCGGGATTCATTTTCCCTGTTCCTTTGACTGAATGGGTTTCAAACCCTGTTCCCGTAGATAAAAAGCAAGGAACAATTTGAGTTTGCATTGATTTCAGAGACCTTAATAAAGCATGTCCTAAAGAAAATTACCCCACACCATTTATAGATCAGATCATTGACGAGTGTGCCGGTAATGAAATTTTCTCCTTGATGGACGGTTTCTCTGGATATAATCAGATTACTATCCGTCTTGAAGATCAGCATAAGACTACCTTTATTTGTCCCTGGGGTACTTTTGCATACAATAAGATGCCTTTTGGTCTTAAAAATGTTGGGGCTACCTTTCAGCGGGCCATGTCATATGCCTTCCACGACATCAAAAAGATTATCGAGGCGTATTTGGATGATTTAGCTGCTCATTCTCGAAAGAGGATGGATCATCCTGCTCACCTCCGGAAAATATTTGAACGATGTCATTTCTATACGATTAGGTTAAATCCGAACAAGTGCGTTTTTGCGTTTACATCCGGTCGGTTATTTGGATTTATTGTGTCTAGGGAAGGGATTAGGGTAGATCCCTTCAAGGTTGAGGCAATACTTTGGTTGCCTCCCCCGTCCTCTATTCGTCAACTTCAAAGTCTACAAGGAAATTCTAATTTTCTTTGGAGATTTATCGTAAATTATGCTGAAGTTACCAAGGGATTTATGAGATTGTTGAAGAAGGGAGTTCCATTTCTTTGGGATGACTTCGCTCAACACTCATTCGATGCTTTGAAAAAAGCATTGACCTCTGCTCCTTTATTGAGTCTACCTGATTATAGCAGGGATTTCCTTTTGTATCTTGCAGCAGCAGAATCTACTATTGGTATGGTTCTGGTTCAGGAAGATGATGCTCTTGTAGAACATGTTATATACTATATTAGTCAAGGATTGGTAGGACCTGAACTCCGGTACACTCCGATAGAAAAGTTAGCTTTAGCAGATATTCATGCTATGCAGTAACTCCGGCATTACATTATTCTACGAAAAACTTATGTTTCGGCAGCAGCCAATCCATTTCAGTTTGTCCTCAGTAGGTGAGTGATTGGGGGCAAATACAATAGATGAATTGTGATTTTGCAGGAATTTGATCTTGAGTTTATGTCTGCCAAGTCCAAGAAATCATTGGTTTTCGCGGAATTGATCTCTGAGTTGCCCTATGGGGAGGAGATTATCTATGATGAATCCTTCCCAGATGAGCATTTGTTTCTTATCTCTCCACAGGATCCTTGGTATGGAGATATCATTGTGTATCTTCAGACTGTGAAGTTTCCCGCTACTTTTTCGAAAGATGAGCGTCGTAAGTTGCGTCACTTGGCTAAGAATTACTTGATTATTGGTGATGCTTTATACCGTCGAGGGGTTGATTCAATCCTGAGACGCTGCTTAACTCTCGAAGAAGCTGAGGCTATGCTGAATGATTCCCATAGTGGAGCTTGTGGTGGTCATTTATCTGGGCTTGCTACAGCCCAAAAGATCTTGCGTGCTGGGTACTTTTGGCCTTCGATTTTCAAGGATTGTATGGAGTCGGTCAAAAAGTGTCATCTGTGTCAAGTTTATACTCGAAAAATGCGCGCTCATCCAGCTCCGCTTTTTCTAGTCATTACTTTCGGTCCCTTTACAAAGTGGGGTATTGATTATACTACTTGTAACCCGCCTTCGGCTAAAGGTCACAAGTACATTATTGTAGCAGTAGACTACTTTACGAAGTGGGTCGAGGCTATGCCTACTTTTGGGAATGATGGTGAGACTGCAGCTCTTTTTCTTTTCAACCAGGTTATTGCTCGATTTGGTATTCCTAGAGAGATTGTCACTGATCATGGCAATCATTTTCAGAATAGCATGATGGCTGAGTTGGCTCTCAAATTGGGTTTCCGGTAGGAGCATTCATCTCCGTATTATCCTCAAGCCAATGGGCAAGTGGAAGCCGTGAATAAATCCTTGAAGACAATTCTTCAAAGGACAATTGATAAAGCTAGATCCAACTGGCATATTATGCTATATCCTACACTTTGGGCATACAGGACGTCAGTGAAAACTGCAACTGGCTTTACTCCGTTTCAGCTAGTGCACGGGTTGGAATTCGTATTTCCCATTGAATGTGAGATTCCTTCTCTTAAATTAGCTGTTGAACTTCTTCCTGACACTTCTAGTCTTGAAGAACGGCTCCTTCATCTGGAACATATCGATGAGCAGCGTCGAGATGCTGCCACGATGAATGAAGCGCATAAAAACCGAGTTAAAGCTCAGTACGATAAGGCGGTCAAGCCCAGGGTTTTTTCGGAAGGTGACCTTGTTTTGGTCTATGTCCAAGAAAAAGATGCCCTGGGGGCAAGAAAATTTAAGTCTATGTGGTATGGCCCCTTCATCGTTAAAAAAGTCCTTAAAAAAGGAGCATATACCTTGGTTGATTTTGAAGGGAACGAGTTGCCGGAGCCCAGAAATGGGCTCTATTTGAAGAATTATTATGCCTACGCTTCGGCCTGGCATGTTGCTTTTGTATAGTAGTTTTGATTTGTACATATCTGGTTGTTTTTCGATCTTTGATGCGATGGTGATGTTTTTTGATCTGCTTTGGCAGGTTGTGTTGGATGTCATGAGTGATTTTGGTTTCGCCGATGGTGCTAGTAGATACACCCGGAACTTAGCTTCCGCGGCTTGGGTGCTTCATTATCCATCCAGTCAGTTGTTAGTATCAAGAGGGGTCTGCATTGGTCCTGCTTCCAATAACATAGCAGAATACACTGCAGTTGTTTATCTACTCTCGGAGGCAATATCTTTGGGTGTTGATTTGTTGGTAGTTTTCTTGGACTCTCAGTTGGTGGTGTCACAGTTGAACAATACTTATCAGGTTCAAGATCCATTTTTACTCTGGTTGTTCTTGAGGGTACGTCTGTTACAAAGATCATTTCAATTTTTAACTTTCATTCATATTCCTCGAGCTGACAATTGGATGGCAGACTCATTAGCTAATCAAGCACTGGATTGGCATATTAATCATTCCATACAATAAAATTTAATCATCAAAAACATCATACATTTTGATACATTTGTCACATCACATCAAACATCGTTGTATATATATCATCAGAGTGTTCAAAAAACTATACAAAATTTGGATCCATAAGTCATACAAAAATTGGGCTTATGCCCGATCATGTTCAGTCTCAAAAATATACAGTCATCTGGTATGTCATATCTATCTACTCCTGAGGTCCCTGCCCAGAAGTTGTGTTCCTATAGAACACGATTGCAGTGGCAACACGGCGGAATAACCGTGCCTAGTCTCGGGCACTCCTACCACCCGTCTCTGGATGGCTTCAGGCAGATCTTCCACTGCAGCCATAGGTACTTGGCGGGTTAACCCATCCAAGTTCCTCTGTACAGCTTCGAGGGTTTTGTCTGAATCTACTGTATCCGCTTCGCCTCTGCGATGCTTGTGTCGCGGGTAACCCTCAGGTCGAACTGGTCCAATATCTGTATCATGATCATTTTTAAATTGTAATTCATTATGAATCCAATCAAAAACATGTTTGTTTTCCATTTTTTTATACATATCTGAAAAAATCCAAAAATTATATAAGTCAAAAAATTGCAAACTTACCAACTGTGCCCCATGCCGCGCCTGGTGGAAGGACAAGATCTGGATCACCACGAAAGTCCATCCTGGCATAGGGATAGTCATCCACAGCGATGATTTGTTCTCCCCACCAAAGGAAGAACTCATCATCCCAAGTGGTCCGGGGAACTTCACTTCCCCCCAATCTCTTCATCATGTCTGCCTAGCGGGCAATTCTTGGGTCTCTCGGGCTGCTGATGGTAGAGATCACTTTGGGTCTCAGCGTTGGAATCTTCTCGAAGAAGAATGTCATCAAAATTGTACCATATCCAAAATGTTTTTTCTTTGCCTTTCGGATTGAAGTCAATTGTTGCTTCATGTTCATCAGAAGAGCTGTGCACCAATCATATAAATGAGTTAAGCATTCCACTGCTATACTCATTTGCGTCCTGGATGCCTGGTGTAGAGAAGCTGATCCTGCTACTCTCCCAATGGTAAAAAGGAGGATTTTTATGTGCAAGTCTCTGAAATCTTTGATTGAAATTTGAGTTCCCACTTTCTTGGAACCCTCTACGCAGTAAACGTGGACGTAATCTTCCACGGTTAGCCCTCCCAAAGGCTTCCCATGCAAGTCTACTGGCTCCCCCCTCCGAGAGAGTCCAGTAATAAAATATATATCTTCCACCTCGATGCGTATGGGCATCTGATCTATAATGAAGTAGTCTTCTTCCGGTTCCCAATAGTTCACAAGAATTTTGAGCAACCAGACATTACTCTTCATATTTGGCATTTTGAAAAACTTGAGCAATCCGCAATTCCGGAGAATATTTAGTGATGCTCGGTCTCGCATGACTTCTTGATCAATAGCACTGTGTTCACGCTCTCTCCATGATATGGTCATCCTGGAAAATTTCAAGCATTCGTTCATTAGCTACGCATTTGTCATTTTGGGTTGCGCATACGCGAATTTATTTATGCATAGTCGCGTGTATACGCGACTTGGTCATTACCAACCCGCGTATGCGCAAACCCGTGATTTTTAGCAAGAGATTCTACGGTGAAAATTCATAAATTTTAATTTGTGAACGGACAAAATGAATAGCAAGGATGGTTGATGAGCTTACCTGACAAATTCAGTGAGATTTGACGGTCGGTTGCTCCTGTTTTGACGAAAGAGGCTTTTTCTCCAGAGCACTTTTTCCCAAATCAGCAATGTAACAATGAACCAAATATGAGGTAATTTGTCTATTTATACCCAAAAATTTGAAAATTTTTGCAAAAAATTTTTATGCTTATTTTTTCAATCTATCTTAAGCTGCATAACCCGGATGCTTGGAAGTGCCTAGATTGGTATGTTTTCAGGTACATTTTGACGAATTTGAGATTTTTCCCGGTTTTTTTATCCATGAATGCTGACCCGTCATGGCAGGTATATGATCTTCACCGGCATATAGGTTAGGGAATCCACTTTCCGTTTCATCTTGCATACTAGCCTCCATACTGATCACTTGCCATAGGGTCGATCCCATCAAGTCATGAGTATTACACCCATTTCACTCGCCTATTATTTAATCATGACTTGATGGTAGAGCCTTCCTTTACATGGGCTTCTTAGTTAGTTCCTCGCTATCACTTGTTGCCCATGGTGCGTTTTATGTAGGCTCGGGAGTCCTCTTTAGCCCCACCATGACTTATGTGTTCAAGCTTCATTCTTCTTCTTCTTCACTATCATTTTTCTGGCTTTTACCCTAGAGGCTCCCTAGTGTTGTTGAGTTGTATTACTGCATTGCATATTGGCTACTTTTTTATCCTGGCCTTTAGCCGGCTTCATTTTGGACTCAATGTTTAAGCCAACTTTTGACCTTGACTATCTGTACAAGTTAAACCATTGCATGCACTTAGCTATCACGACTTGACACCCTTTTACCCATGGATGGAACATTCCTCTGAGTATCGTTTACCAGTTTCCGCCACCTTGCATTGCGCATAGGATCGTTCCAATCCCAGGAACTAGTGCATCTGTTTCTTGATACTCGTTCAATCCATTGTACCATAGCATTCTTTTATTCTTTTTCAGGTTTATTATATGAAAAAGACAAAAAAATCAAATATGGTACCTATGAGATTACAGATTTTCCTATGCTATGTTGTAGCAAGTAGTACCTGTGAGATAGTGAGTTGAAAGCCATAAAATGTGCTCCATAATTTATGAGCTGAATTTCCTTTATATTTTCATCTTACTACTCGGATTTATTGCATAGGATTTTTTGTTTGTCCAGCCCTATGCACTTGATTCCTTCCTTATATTTCTCCTTTTCATCTTTAGTAAAATGACCAATTAAGCTGCATTTTCTGTGTGTAATCCACGAGACCTGAAACATTTACTCTTGGGAATGATATATTGTTCCTCTATATTCAATACTTAAGAAGGGTAATTGATTAAAAACCTAAATCACTTTACATTTATCTCTTGAGTAGCACTGATTTATCATAAAGAGAGACTAAGATTTCCTAGGCACTAACCTCTCCTTATACTGGGGGTTGTGTCTAGGAGATATAACATCTTCTGGAATTGTTGCCAGAGAATGAATAGAAATATTTTTCGTCAGGTATGACATTTATACATTCCTTCTGTTAGGTGAGAAAATGAAATGTGGGTTGAATATCTCTCACCTTGTCGAATCCACTGTTCGAATATTATTTCGATCCTTTTGGTTCTTAGAAGGCCTCATACTCATTCTGACACTTCTCAACAGAAGCATCCCCTTATCTTTGACCCAAAAAAAAAATATCCAGAAGGGTTTGGAAAGAGAGGACCCCTAGTACTACAGATCCTGTAATCCCATTTCTTGAAGTATCAACTTCTATCTTTGAGAAGGCTGAGATCAACTACTCTGAGCACTCTTCTAAAGCCTTGGAATATTTAGAAGAGAACTACTAATTTCTTAGCTCATTTTCCTCAAGAGTCAAATATGAAGAATCTTTTGCCAGTACACCTCCTTTCCCATTCCATACCTTCCCAAAAGTTGAGGAAATAAAATATATCTTCAACAATAGTCTAACTCAAGTCATTTCTAGCACTCCACCTCAGATGCATATAGCCATCATCCACACATCTCCTCAACCAGGCCCTGTGGTACATCTTATACCACCTTTATTGTAAAACATGGGTGTCCCTAGTTTTTTACTTAATAGATATGTTCCAATCAAATTTACAAAACCTCTGAATGGGATTCCAAAATATTACTTTAAAATCATTCCAAGGTTCATGGGAGAGAATGATACCCCAGCCTAAAATCATATAGAAATATTTTGTTCATTTTCTAAGAATATGAATGTATAATATTTGGACGTATTCCTCAGACTTTTTGTTCAATCAATGGATGGGGAGGCTACTATATGGTTGAAGATTCTACCAAATGCTTCAATTAATACCTCGGAGGAGATGGATAACTATTTCATGCATAAATTGGGGGATAAAAGAGGCCATGGGTATATTTTCACATTATTTAATACAATAAAGAAAAAGATAATGAATATGTTTTAGAATTTATAAAGATGTTTAATAAATTATATATTACTTTTCCTGCTGAGATTAAACATCCAAAGGTAGTTTCCAAAGTTGTTTTTGTTGGATCCTTTGAACCAGAGTTTGGGTTTACTCTCAGAGAAAGGAATTCTCGTACTCTACACAAAATCCAAACAAATTCGATAGAAGTGAAGCAAATTTCACCTCTGGAATGTGGAAAGGGAAAGTTGAATATGGCAATAGGAGGAGAGGAAAGGAATAAGCCAATTATTCAGGCTATGTAAAGGAAAATAAAGAACATAAATTAAAGGGGATGAACAAGATGATAATAATTTTTCTAAGAAACTAGTAAAACAGGTGTTGGAGAACCAAAACCCTCCTCGACCAGTTAAACCAACTCCTAATAGAAATTTTAACCCCCAATATAAGAGGTTTCCCTTACAGCTCTTGCAAAGGGACATAATGGATCAACATGATCATATTCATCCTCCCTTTTATTTAGAATAGGATCCTGAGGACATGTTTTAAGAAAATATAGAAGTTCAAGATTATCACTTCTCCTCTCTCTCATAGGAAGAAAATGAAGTATAAACACTTGAAGGAGAACACGATGATCTAGAGGCCCCACTGAATGATGATGAGATATATATTTATTGCAATCAATTTGATTACTTCACAGAGGCCTAGTTGCATAAGAAATATGGTCTCAGGTCATCTAGGAAAATTTTGAGGTGGAAATATCGGAATGAAGAAAATCTTCATCCAAGTTCCCCTAAGCTAGCAGATAAACGGAAGAAACCACTCAACCCTCTCTCACCAACCAAAAAATAATCCTCAAATTTTATTCCAAATGAGTCTCAAGCCTCTAAAAAAGAGAAATTTCCCCAACTGATAAAGCCAATCTACAATGATAATAAAGAAACAGACAAGTTTTCTAAAATTGATAAGAATCCTTGTTGGGTGTGGAGCCTGATTATCTTGTTTATTTTGTATCACAGCATTGGACCCTTGTACCTTAATGGGGCGACAACACCACCCGTAATTAAATGCTTCCTGGGGGGTCCAGGGCAGCAACTGCAACTTTATGGAGCCCCCCCCTAGCAGGGGGTTTCGGGGGAAGCACCCCCGAAGCTAAAAACAAATGTAAATTTTCCTTGTAAAAGTATAGTAATTTCTAGTCAATCTGGGCCATTCATTAGGTGGATGATCTAACAGTAGAAGTTATGTTTAGTTTAGGGTTTTTTGTCCTAGAAGGCAACCCCTCACTTTTATGAGGGTATTGTATTATGGCTATGTATTGTGGGTGTATTCTTAGAGCGAGAAACAAATATGGAGACTTTGAGAGAGAACAAAGGATATTACAATGAATCTACTGTAGGTTGTGTCTTTTCATTTTTGTTGGATAATAGAAAGGAAGGATTGGATGTTCGGGGTGGACGTAGCCCAAACTGGGTGAACCACGTATATTTATGTCTCTCTAGTTTTATGTGTTTTGTGTGTTTGTGTTCTCCACATATTTTATATGTTGCATTGCTCTGTAATATTTAATTTTATAACAACTGGTATCAGAACCGAAGGTCTATTTGGCTAATAAACTCGTAGGAAAGAAGGGTTCCTGGTTCGAGTGGGTGCAATGGCGGAAGATGGTAAATTTAGGGTCGATAAATTTAACGGCCAAAACTTCCCGTTGTGGAAGATGCAAATGGAAGATTATCTATATCAGAAAGAACTGTACCTACCATTGAGCGGAAAAAAAGAAGAAGCTGACAGCTATGACAGATGAAGAATGGGAGATTCTCTATAGAAAGGCACTCAGAATAGTACGGTTATGCCTCGTGGCGTCGGTAGCCTTCAATATTTCGAAGGAAACAACAACAGAGGGTTTGATTAAGGCGTTGGTGAAACTATATGAGAAAACCTCAGCCTCAAACAAGGTATTTCTCATGAAACATTTATTTAATATGAAGATGTCGGAAGGTGGATCTGTTGTAGAGTCCAGACCATTTAAATGATTTTAATAAAGTCACCATTAAGTTAAGTTCTGTAGGGGTAAACTTTGATGATGAAGTTAGGGCTCTTTTATTTCTGTGCTCATTGCCAGAAAGCTGGAATGGTTTAGTTATGGCCATTAGTAACTCTATCTCTGGATTTAGTACTTTAAAGTTTGATGATGTTGTCGGTGCTATCCTTAGTGAGGAAATGTGACAGAAAAGCTCCGGTGAGACATCGGGTAATGCTTTTAATGCAGAGTCTAGGGAATGGAAAATGGAAAGAGGAAAGAGCTCAGGATATCACAATAAATCAAGGAAAGGCAGATCCAAGTCCAGATTAGAGATAGTGTGCTGGAAATGTGGAAAGAAAGGACACCTAAAGAAAGACTGTAGATCTTGGAAGGGAAAAGAAGGAGATGCACAGCAAGAAAACAATCATGAAGCAAATGTGACAGGTGATGTGTTACAAGATGCTTTGATTCTTTCTTTCGAAAATGTCACTGGTTCTTGGGTTGTAGATTCAGGGGCCTCATTCCATGCCACACCTGATAAGAAATATTTTCATGACTATGTTCAAGGATATTTTGGACAAGTCCGTTTGGGTGATGATAAACCCTGTAAAATTGTTGGAATGGGCAAAGTTCTTGTAAAATAGCAGAATGGAAACCAATGGCTATTAAAGGAGGTAAGGCATGTTCCAGATCTGAAGAAAAATCTGATTTCAATAGGGCAGTTAGGCAGTGAAGGTTGCGTGACAACTTTCACAGATAAAACTTGTAAGGTCACGAAAGGAGCCTTAGTAATAGTGAAAGGTGAAAAGGTTGGTACATTTTATTTATGCAATGGTATTTCTAACTCTGTTAATTCTTTAACTTCAAAAGGAGATGATGCAGCATTATGGCATCATAGGCTCAGACACATGAGTGAGAAGGGGATGAAGATTCTCCACTCAAGAAATTTTTTGTCGGGCTTGAAGAATGTTGATTTGGATTTCTGTGAGGACTACATTTATGGAAAATAGAAGAGATTTAGAGTTCTCAGAGTTGGTAAAGAAAAGAAGAGAGAAAAATTAGATCTTGTGCATATAGATGTATGGGGACCTGCTCAGGTATCATCTCTTGGTGGCTCTCGTTATTATGTTACTTTTATTGATGATGCAACTAGAAAAACATGGATTTATTGTATTTAGAATAAATATAATGTATTTTATATTTTCAAGAAATGGAAAGCTTTGGTTGAGATTGAGATAGGAAAGAAGTTGAAGTGTCTCAGATCAGACAATGGAGGTGAATATTGTAGCAAAGAGTTTGATAGGTACTATTCAGAGCATGGAATTCGCAGAGAGAAGATAGTTCCAAGAACATCACAAGAAAGTGGTGTGTCAGAAAGGATGAATAGAAAAATCATGGAGCGTGCAAGGTGCATGAGATTACATGCATGATTTCCTTTATAGTTTTGGGCAGATGCTGTAGATACTACTGTTTATCTAATAAATAGAGGGCCTTGAAGTTCCTTGGATGGTGGTATTCCAGAGGAAGCATGGACAGGTAAAAAGGTAAACTACTCTTTTTTAAAGCCTTTTGGCTGTGAGACCTTTGTCCATATTTATAAAGAAAATAGAACAAATCTTGAGGAAAAATCAAATAAATGCACCTTTATTGGATATGGTGTTAATTATTTTGGTTATTTATTATATGATTATAAAAATCACAAAATCATTAGGAGAAGAGATGTCATATTCAATGAAAAGGTCTTGTATAAGAATCAATTGCAGGAAAAGAAACCGGAAAAAGAAAACAAAGAATACACAGTTCTTGATGAGATCACAGAAAAGGTAAAGGTGCCTGAAAATAATAATAATCAACATCCGCAACAACAACAACCACTGCAACAACAACAAGAACCTAAAACACCTGAAAGTGGTGTTAGAAGATCTACTAGGATAACTAGACCCCCTGAACGATACTCTCAGTCATTATATTATTTATTGTTGACTGATTCTAGTGAACCCGAATTTTATGAAGAAGCAATGCAGGTTGAAAGTAGGAAGAAGTGGGAGCTAGCCATGGAAGAAGAGATGGACTCCTTAATGCATACCAAACTTGGGACTTAGTTAGGTTTCCTGCAGGTAAAACTACATTACAGAATAAATGGGTTTACAAGCTGAAGGAAGAAGATGGAGGAAAATAGAGGTACAAAGCTAGACTTGTGGTGAAGGGGTTTGCACAAAAGAAAGGTATTGATTTTGTTGAAATATTTTCTCCTATTGTTAAGATGACCTCAATCAGAACTATTTTATGTCTTGTAGTAGCAGAAGATTTACATCTTGAACAATTATATGTAAAGACAACATTTCTCCATGGAGATTTGGAGGAAGAGATCTATATGGAGTAGCCATAAGCATATCAATTCAAAGGGAAATAAAAATTAGTGTGCAGGTTAAAGAAGAGCTTGTATGGCTTAAAACAGGCTCCAAGGCAGTGGTATCTAAAATTTGACAAGTTTATGTCTGAACAAGGTTATACTAGATGTCACTCTGATCATTGTGTTTATCTGAAAAGGAAAAATTATGGCAACTATATTATATTGTTATTGTATGTAGATGACATGCTTGTTGTAGGGTCTAACATGTAAGAAATAAATGTGCTCAAAAGAAAATTGGAAAATTCATTTGCAATGAAGGATTTGGGAGCTGCAAAACAAATCCTTGATATGAGAATAACTAGAGACAGGAAAAATCGCAAGCTAACATTGTCTCAAAATGAGTACATACAAAAGGTGTTGAAAAGACTTAATATGCAGAATGCAAAACCAGTTAGTACACCATTCGCTAGCCATTTCAAACTTAGTAAGGAGATGTGCCCTAAGACCCAAGAAGAAATAGATTGTATGTCTAAAGTTCCATATGCATCAGCAGTTGGAAGCTTAATGTATGCAATGGTCTACACAAGGCCTGATATTTCACATTTAGTGGGAGTTGTAAGTAGGTACATGAACAATCCAGGAAAAGAACATTGGATGGCGGTGAAATGGATTCTCAGATATTTGAAAAGTACCATAAATCAAGCATTATGATTTGGTGATTCAAACATTGCTCTACAGGGATATGTTGATGCAGATATGGTAGGTAACAGAGATAACAGGAGAAGCACTATAGGATATGTATTTACTGTAGGTGGAACAACTGTTATTTGGGTTTTAAAAATCCAAAGTGTTGTTGCACTTTCAACAACAGAAGCAGAGTATGTTGCTGCTACAGAGGCTAGTAAAGAAATGATTTGGTTACAAAGGTTTATGGATGAATTGGGTAAGAAGAATGATATGGGCATGTTATAAAGTGATAGCCAAAGTGCCATCTATCTGGCAAATAACTCAGCATTTAATTCCAGGACTAAACACATACATCTCAAGTACCATGCCATACAGTCAGTATTGGAAGATGGACAGTTGAAGCTGGAAAAGATACATACTAGCCAGAATCCTGCAGATATGCTAACAAAAGTTTTCACCATGGAGAAACTGAGATTATGCTCAGTTTCAATTGGTCTTCAAGGATGACAATGAATATGATAAACATCCAGGTCTAAAGAGGATATATTGTCCAACAAATGAAGCAGCAGTGTAGTTGCTACAATCAATATCCAAGTGGGAGATTGTTGGGTGTGGAGCATGGTTATCTTGTTTATCTTGTATCACAGTGTTTGACCCCTGTACCTTAATGGGGTAGCAATGCCGCCCGTAATTAGGGGGGTCCGGGGGGGGGCGACTGCGACTTTATGGAGCCCCCCCCCTTGCGGGGGTTTTCGGGGGCATTGTAAAAGTAAAAGTATAGTAATTTCTAGTCAATATGGGCCGCTCATTAGGTGGATGATCTGACGGTAGAAGTTATGTTTAGTTTAGGGTTTTTTTCCCTAGAAGGAAACCCCTCACTTTTATGAAGGTATTTTATTGCGGCTATGTATTGTGTGTGTATTCTCAGAGCGAGAAACAAATAGGGAGACTGTGAGAGAGAACAAAGGATATTACAGCGGATCTGTTGTAGGTTGTGTCTTTTCATTTTTGCTGGATAATAGAAAGGAAGGACTGGCTGTTCGGGGTGGACGTAGCCCAAACTTGGTGAACCACGTATATTTGTGTCTCTCTGGTTTTATGTGTTTTTTGTGCTTATGTTTTCTTCATATTTTATATGTTGCATTGGTCTGTAAGATTTAATTTTCTAACAATCCCTATGCCTTTAGTCTTCAAAAGGAGTTGGAGAAAGTAAAAATATATGTCCCTTTGACTGAATTATTGAAATAGCCAAGTTATAAAGCTCAAATATCTCAATTTATGAGTTCACCCACTACCACCCTTTGCACGATAGTCTTAATTTGAAGAAGAGAGGACCATGGTTATTTTTGGACACCATGTGGAGGATCAAGACTCGTGCATTTCCCCATTCTATGTCACCTTGGTGATTAATGACCTGATACTACATAATTGTATGCTTGACTTAGGAGCATCCCATCACTTAATGTCATTATCTGTGATGGAGAAGTTGGGACTATAGATAACAAAACCATACAAATATTTATACCCCTTTGATTCCAAAAGTGTGAGCTTAGTGGGTAATATCAAATATCTAGTGGTAAATTTGTTTCAAGTCCCAGTAAAAAGTGTAGGTATGGATATTGTACTTGTTGAAATCCCTGCACGATTTGGTATTCTTTTGTCTAGGTCATGGGCAGTGAAAATTGGGGGGTCCATTATATTGGATATAACATATGACACCATTCCTTTATTTTCCAGAGAGGAGTGTCAATTATATAGGGAATCTATATTTTTGAAGACAATTACAAAGGAATATTGTTCAAACAATGCTCCTTTGTCTAGTAAAGAGAAGGATTTTTATTTTCTTCTATTAGAAGAAGATGCTCACATAATGGGAGACACCCAGGTGGAATTTTAAGCTTAGCTAAGTAAACAATCATTGGAGCATGAAAAGGTATGGAAAATGTATTTTGTGGATGGTGCTTATTCTAGGGAATTAAATGGGGAAGGTGTGTTATTGGTATATGGAGAAGTTTTCTTAGTCCCTCTCTCTTTCAATTTGGATTTTGAGGCCACAAAAAATGTTTATGAATATGAAGCTTTGTTGTTGGAGCTGCAAGCTACCAAAAACCTTAAGGTTGAGTGCTTGATTATATTTTGGGATTCACAGTTGGTGGTGAATCAAATAAATAATCAATGTCAAACAAAGAATCCAGGATTGAAGTCCTACAATAACAAAGTATGGGATTTGATTCAAAAAATTTTCTTAGCCTTCAATATTTAGTTCTTTATGAGAGAGATAAATAGGATAGTTTACTCTATGGAAATTACTACTAGTAATTTCAAAGCCACTCAAAATCCCTTTCTCATATTTTAATTTTATGTTATGGTACATACCTTCAGTACTAGACAACGTGAAGCACTGGTACGTGTTTGCAGATAAGGAAAAGATAAAATTCTTTATGGAGGTTTTTGGATAATTCTCAAACTTAGAGATTTATCAGGAGGACGAGAAGTCAATAGAGGAATAACAAGTCAATTGGGAAGGATCTATTGCTGGTGACAAAATCTTGCAACTGAAGGTAAATATCATTCCCAAAGGGTTGGTTCCTTTGGAAAGGATCTTCAACTCAAACGATATGGATGCTAAGCCAACTGAACAAGAGCTTAAGGATGAGGTGGAGGATTGTTATATTGGCACTGGAAAATCATGAAATAATCGAATTAGCTAAAGGAGTTCATAGGGAATACAAGCTAAGGTACCTATAGCTTTTCAAGGAGTCACTAGAGCACTTTTGAGGTCTAAAATGGGCCTCCTAAGAAAAACGTACAACTAAAATAAAATTTATAAGGACCAATAGGATTCAAGATGATTATGTCAACAATGGGGGATGTTTCACCATTTTTGGGGTAAAAAAGTAAAAAAAATTAAAAATAATAAAACTACTTTTTTCAACTCGTATTTTCAACTTATCTCCCAAATGATTTACTCAAATTTCGAGTGGGATTACTCGTTGGATGAAAAATTCAATTCCCCTTCTAAGGAGTATGCATGTTACATACTTTTGATAGACCTTGCTACACGAAAAATAAGAAATACATGAAAATGTTATTGCAATCACGTTTTTCATGTATTTCTCATTTTTCATGTAGCTTGGTCCATCAAAAGTAGGTAACATGGGTACTCCTTGGATTAGGAATAAAATTAGGCATCCAATGAGTGTTCCGATCAAAATTTGAGTAAACCCATAAGGAGATAAGTTGAAAATACGAGTGAAAAATTTGTTTTCATTTCTCCCTCTAAAATTTGATGAAGTAATATAATTTTATTTTATTATTTCCACTATTATTTTATAATTTCCTTAGAAGACCCATTTTAGACCTCAAAATTCCCCTAATTACATGGACGTTTTTTCTTAGTCATATGATGATTTAAATAATTTTGATACCTGGGTTATACAACACAAAATTCCTTTAAAAATTGTAGTGAAGCCATACAAGCAAAATCTCAACCATATTAATACTTTGTTACTTCCACGAATTTAAAAGGACGTGAAGAAACTATTACAAGCTAAGATTATTATGCCTTTGAGGTTCTTAGAGTGGGTAGTAAATTTTTTCCCAATTAGGAAGAATAATGGGGAAATAAGGCTATTTATTGATTTATGAAACTCGAATAAGGCCTCACTGAAGGATAACTTCCCTTTCCCTAAGATGGAATACATTCTATACAAAGTTGTAGGGTCTACCTGAATTTTTATGATGGATGTTTTCTCTAGATACAATTAGGTATATTTACACCTTGGGGATTAGAAGAAAAAAAAATTAGCTTGGGGAAATTTTATGTATGCTATAATGCCTTTCAGACTCATAAATGTTGGAGCTATTTTCCAAAAATAAATGGATGTAAAAATTTTTGGAGGGTAGGATAAATTCGTAGTAATCTATTTGGATGACATAATATTCTTCTCTAAATCAAATCAAGAGCACCTCAAGCACTTGGAGCACATTTTTGCAAAGTGCATAAGGTATGGTCTATCCTTAAACCCCAGGAAATCATAATTTTCTTTAAGTCAAGGGAAATGATTGGGCCATATTGTGGCAAATGAAGGAGTGAATATTGATCCCAAAATGGTGGAGGCTATTAGAAATATCCCATTACCAAGAAACAGGAAGGAGATTTAGGTTTTCTTGGGAAGTATAAATTTTCTAGGAATATTTATACAAAGTTATGCTTAAATTGTCAAAAAAATCATAGAAACGTTGAAGCGGAATAGGGAAGTCAAACAGACTATAGAAGCCCATGAGCCATTCTCCAGAATTTAAAAAAAAAAAAAAATTTCAAAATCCTCAATCTTAGCGAGTCCATATTATTAGAGGTAATTCCACATTTTATATTTTGCCTCTCCTAACATGGTGAAATTATTTTAGTGCAAAAAAATGGTGAAGGATAGGAATAACCTATTTCATTTATTAGTCATGTGCTACGAGATGCAGGGCTAAAGTATAATATCTTAGACAAACAAGAGTATCTCTTGTTTAGATCCCTAAAGGCCTTTTGAATTTATTCCTACAATAAAATATAATATCTTATGTTCCTATAACTATTGTAGAATATATTCTCATGAAAGGTGATAGTGAATGCAGGAGAGGCAAGTGGACTGCTAATATTCAAGAGTATGACATGGATATCAAACCCAATAAGTTTATCAAGGGGCATGGATTATCTAAAATATTATATGAGGCTAACTGCTAGGCTTTGGGCATAAATATATTAGAAAATAAGGACATGGGAGAGGAACAATACAATATTGAGACCTCAAAATAAAATATCCAGATGAAAAAACTAATATCATAGTCGTTAAGTATCTTGGCCTTTATTTACTTTTTTTTTGAAATTCCGAGTAAATTTTGACAAAGTTGTTGCAAACTAGATCACTACTAAGAAGACGGGGTGAATGAGTAGTGACAGAACTTATAAAAAATTTCTCCGATCATTAATATTTTACACCATGCACAAAATAAAGGTAAAAACCATATATTAGAGCACGAAAAATGCATATGGAACCATAAAAAGAAATCACACAAAGGACACAAAGATGTCTGGTGGAAAACCCTCTCCAGGGGAAAAAAAACTTGTTGTTGTTGTGGTGATTAAGTTATATTATATCAAGAAAATTATTTACATAGAGTTAGGCAAATGGATACAATCAAATGGAGAGTGTTTCTCAATTATATCTCCGGACTACCATCCACTAAAGGGCACCACGATCAATGATCCTCGCCCGCTTACTACTGAGTTATCAATGACTCTACAAAATATGATCTGTTGGAAGCTACCATGACCATATGAGCCTCAACCATTTTTTGTTGAACTATCCAACCACCATTGGATCTCAAAAATTTTCTCTCATATATCAATTTCTCCCAATTCCTCCAAATATTCTCGTCTATGTGGTTCTCATTTCAAAATATTTTCAATTAGAACCAAGAACTTCTCAACATGATGACTACAACAATCTAGCGTCAAGGCACAAATAAAATCTGCAGTAATAGCTACAATCAACCTCCAAAAAATAACTCCACACAAGCTTAAAAAAAAAATATGTCAACCACTACTCCAAATATCACCTCATCATCGCACAAACTACATAATCATAATGTTGAAACAATATTCAACTCTCTGCTACTACTAATGCAAATTGATGCAGAAAATATGCATACTAAAGGCTCACATACTTTGCAACCTATTCACCAAGCTCACTCTCACTCGACACACACTCAACAACCAACCATACTAACAATGAGCTTCTCCAATATATGTATGAACTCAATTTATTAACAAAATAATTACAAAAAACTACTGAGCTTAACAATCTTCTTCATATGCTTGATTTGATCCAGATTCATCTCATTGACCCAATCAACCACTAACTCCATTATAATTTTTTATAATTTCAACTTTAATCATCTTTTGGAAGTCCCATGAACTTTTCCAACCATAAACTAAAATTTTTTGATCAAGGATGTTAGCACAAGCCAAAATTTAGATCAACAATGTGAGGAATGCAGAGCTTTTCTCTTCAAAACCCATAGTCTCACCCTTAAAATTTTCATTCATGCGAAAATATTCTCCTGGAGCCATAACCACTCCCTTAATCCTGCCTCCATGCGAATTTGAATTTACAGTTTCTCCCTTGACTCTACATGCATGTGAACTGGTCTAAAACTGAAGTAAAATACAATTCCTTTAGTCTTGAACCTCTCCCACTTTCTCGAAAATGTTCCTTTGCTATAAGCCTCTACAATATCTCTACAACTGAGGAAATAAGCTACGAAAAATTCCATGACATGATAGACCTAGTCTTCAAACTTTGGGTCCAATACCAACACCTCCATCACCTCAAGCAACAAACTCAACAACTCTAAAACCTAAGAAAACATCTCCATCACTTGTAGAAACACATCTATCCTTTCTCGCAACAACCTCAAGTCATACAACTTCCTCCATGATTGGCGGAAGCACCTCCAAAATGAGAAACATAAAATTGAACCCATGAAGCATCATACCAAAATATCCAATATATATAGAGACATATGGAGCACCAATAAAAGCTCTTCAGCCTCCTGCAACAATAAAATATCCATCAACACAATATCCCAACCTCAACCCAACATCACATTTGGAATCCATCTCCAAGTCACCTCCACTAGGTCTAGTCATCACTACGTTGACATAAATGCCAACTAACAAGACCATCAATCCAACATACATCGCCAAGCACTCAACACACATGCTTATGACCAACAACATCTCCAACCTATTGACATAAATTTCAACAAACTCCCCATTTGGAATTTATGTCAACCTTAATACAACATGTGAGGGTTAACTCTAACCATCTAAATCTATGCCCCTTCTACATTAATGGAAAAAGGACCATACAAACACTGAATTACCATCCCAATAATGTGCCAGATGAGAGAAGGACTCCCCCTATCATAATAAACACCATGTGGATACAAGACTGATGTAGACTAAAATGGGAACCTCAATTTCCAATCATGTCGCTATCCAATGTCATGCCAACTTTGAGGACTGAAACATGCTCCCCCTAATAACGAAATGGAGTTACAATCAATGCTATACCTGTAGAGACACATTTTTTTTCTGCAATGAGCCTCCTTTCCAATTGTAATAGACTATTCCCCATGAACATGACTTTGAATGACTTTGGACCTGATATAAAATATAGTACAATGCAATGCTTCATGGAGAAAGTGCATGATTGCAACAAGTATGTAGGATTGACAGATGACTCCTCTACACCTATCACCAACCATGACTTTATGGACCTAATTTTACATGATGCACCCAATGAGGTGGGGATACATCAAATATATACATCATAATCCATGACTTGGACATCCATTGACCCATACATAGCTAATGACACAACATGTTAGACATAAAGGGTCTCTCCATGAGAAATGTGCCAAAAGATAAAACAATAAAATTACATGAATTTTACAATTACACACAATGGTGCTCTCATAAATACATGCCCAAAAGCATAAAATAACATCAGTACATGGCATCAGTGAGCATCAACATATTCTCCATATGGCAGCAACAATAAAAATAAATGTGTGGCATCTGCAAGCTATGCATATGATCTCGAAATGTAGCCGCAATAAAGTACTAACAACATCATGTGCTAGTACATGGCCACTCAACACCTTGGGAAACACCATCCCACAATGAATACCTATAGCATAATCATGATAACCACTAGAAACTAGCATGCTCCACATGTGCATCAACAAGAAATGTCAATAGTAGAAAAAACAAGTATATGTCCTCATCATGAGCAACAACAATCTCTCCATCCATAATCAACCATATGAATCAACATCGGTCAACCAAGTGAATGTCTAACACATCATAAGGAAGCATCATGATCTCTCTCTCCATGCAATTGAAACATAACATTAAGCCATCTAAATTATACCATCAACATACATGATTCATATATAAGTAGAAACATAAGCAATGAAATACATAAATTATAGAAGAACCATCTAGAAAAATGTGACAACAACTATAAAAATCATCCTGCATAAACAATGCAAAAAATTTGCATATCCAATAGGAAGCTCATATGCTCCCCCTGAATGTGTGATCCTCCATCACACGTTGAACATATGCATGAGCCAACTATGTGGTTTCCAAAACTCCAATAACATCATGCAACTACTACAAAAAACATCGGTAATAATATAGTTGAAATATATTCAAAAAATCTCGCAACAAGGCTAATATACATATCTTTTCCACTTGTATATAATGAATACCTTAGCTAGAAAAATAATGAGTGAAAATAAATAAACATAAGAAATCAAGCCTTGAAAAAATATCTCCCCTTCAGCATGATATACCTCATATGAATAATCCGGTTGAAATGGTAATGCATGAAGGAATTGAATCATTCTTCCAACACTCCCCCCAAGACCATGCAAGTCTCAAGCATATTGTTGCAGTAAAGTAGATCTACCATGCAATAATGGAATGCAATAGGGGCTGATATCATCTAATATGAATCTGATGAGTAAGAGTACTCTCTTAGCCTCTTCTTCCTCTTCTCTCTTCCATTCAACACATACGCATTATCCGGGGTCTTGATTCCTCTAGAAATTACTTTTTTTCACCCTTCCTTTCAAATGATGCAAAATTTGGAATTGAAGATCACTTATTTCCCTCCATCAACCATTTGGATCACTCTCAATATATTATTCATTATACCTTCAATGAGACAAACATCTTCTAAATTTGTCCTCTTCTAACCAAGGTTGGATTTACCGCTTCCCAACACTCTAACAGTTTATTTACCTTCAAACACAACACGACCATTCTTGGTTTTACTGAGAAAAATATATTTTCTCCTATATCCTGGAATATGGTGTGAGAATACACTATCTATATACTATGTGTCATCCTCATCAAGAGAAAAAAGTGAAATTCCACATCTTCCGAGCCACTTCTCCTTCTTCCATGTGTTCCTTGGTTGCACATTCCCCTTGACTACTGCTTTTTAAAAAATGGCCTCATTTATCTAGGCCTCTTACAATCCTTGCACACGTGTCCAAAATTATGGCAAACATAACACTCTGTGTGACCTAGATATGTAGGCAGAGGATCTAATCTCTTGTTTCTCATCTTAGACGTCCATCTTCTCACACTAGATCTGCAATCAATGGCTTTATGCCCAAACATGTTACAAGAAAACAATGACCATTGAAAGAATTTATATACCTGAGTGAAGGTCCTTCTCCTGGTTGATCATAATGCTGCATAGATGAGTGCATTCTCCTCCTACAATCAACGCCTACATGACCAAAATCGTGATAGTCGAAGCACTGAATCTCGTCCATCATTGGAGGAAAGGAGTTCTTAATTCTCCTCTGAAAACTGCTACCTCCAACCATAGGATAAAATGGTCTTCTATATGTAAAATATCCTTTTGGTTTTCTATTTTTGTGCTACTTATGGATCTCATTCTTTGTTTCAGGCTTATTTGATTCTAATTTGACATTCTTTCTTACATGCAAACTTGTCTCACCCTTGTGAAAATTGTTGCTTATCTTTCTCACTGATATGGTGCTCTTTACTTTCTACAGCTTTGGTTCTTTTCCTCAAGATCCTTTCTCAATTTTTTAATCACACCTTCAAGCAATTCAATATAATCCTTCCTATCTTTTTTTCTTGTTCTAATTGACTTCTTCTATTTTTTTTTCTATTTTGGTAGTTGTTTTCCCAAGGTATTAATTTCTTCCTTGATATTCTTCTCCTTTTGATCACAATCCTGCAATATCTTCTTATGATCCTTGTATGCACTTTTTAGTCTACCAATTTCAATGGAAAATTATTCAATAATAGCCACAAAAAAGTATTATTGAGCCTTAAGTAGCATAAAACTACAATCATAATTTCTATCACTAAATAAATCTGAATCATTATCATTACCGCTATCTTAAATATAACTCAGAATTATATCATTACAGACTATACCTTCAAATATGTTGCCCTTCTTCTCAGATGGTTCAATTGGAGCTTCTTTCTTATTTTTGATGCTCTTCTCAATATTTTCATCACTATTATTGTTGCTCGTTCCATATTGAACATGCATTTTGTCCCAAATTTCCTTGGCAAATTTTGAATCTCCAATTTTCTCCAAAAATACACTATGAATATTTTCAAAAATAATTTTCCTTTCTTGAGAATTTTTATTCCATACTTTAGATGCAGGAAAATATTCATAATTTCCTTCACAAACCAATCTCCAAATTTTAGAGACAAAAATCATTCTTTTTTTCAAATTTACTTTCTAAACCTTAAAATTTGCAGTAGTAAGAACCAATATATTTAGAGAACTCATTTCGAAAAAATAAGAAAATTTTGTGTAAATCTCCAGGATCCACTCTCCAACGATTAAGCTACAACTGAGAGCCTCACTGTGATATCAATTGTTGGAAACTAGATCACTATTAAGAGTGGGGGTGAATCAGTAGTGAGGGTACTTATATAATTTTTCTCCAATTATTAATATTTTACACCATGCACAAAATGAAACATAAATACCATAGATAATAGCACCAAAAATAAATATGCAACCATAAAAAGAAATCACACAGAGGACAAAAATATTTATGGTGGAAAGCCCTCTTGAAGGAAAAAAACCACCTATTTTTGTTACGTTGCTAAAGTTATATTATATCAACCAAATTAATTACATAGAGTTATACATATGGCTACTATCAAATGGAGATTTTTTCTCAAGAAGATATATTGACTACCATCTCATGAAGGCCACCATGATCATTGATCCTCACTTGGTTACTCTTGAACTATCAATGTCTCTATAGACTCCATTCTAATGGAAGCTACTACTACCAACAAGCCTCACCCAATTTCTATCGAACTATCCAACCACCATTGGATTTTATAAATCTACTCTCTTATATCGATTTCACCTGAGTCCTCCAAATATTCTCCTCTATGTGGTTCTCGTTTCAAAATATTTCAAACTGGAAACAAAAGCTGCTCAACATGAGAATTGAAGAAATATAATGTCAAGGAACATATAAAATATGTAGCAATAGCTACAATCAACCTCCAAACAATAACTTCACACAATCTCCAAAAACAATCCTCTCAACCACTACTCTAAATTCCACCTCAACATCTCACACACTCCATAATCATAAAGTTGAAACAAGCTTGAGCTCTTTGTTGCTACCACCTTAAACTGATGCAGAAATTATGCATACTAAAGGCTAACACAATTTTAAAGCTCTTCACCAAGCTCACTCTCACTCAACATACACTCAACAACCAACAATACTAACCATGATCTTTCTCCAATATATGGATGAATTGAGGTGCTCAACTTAATAATTTCACAGAACTACTGAGATAAAAAAATCTTGCTCATATTCTTGACTTGATCCAGATTCAACTCATTGAATGAATCAACCAACAACTCTATTAGCCTTTTTGATAATTTCAACTTTAATCAACTTTTGGAGGTCCCACAAACTTTTGTAACCATAAAATGAAATTTTTTTATCAAGGATGCCACTGAAAGCCAAAAAGTATCTCAAATGTGAGAGGAATGCGGATATTTTCTTTTCAAAACCCATATTCACACCCTTAACACTCTCATCCATGCGAATATATCCTCATTAATCCATAACCACTCCCTTACGGCTACGTCCATGCGAATTTTACTTTCCAACCTCTCCCTTGACTATGCATGCATGCAACTGGGGCTAAAACTGAAATGAAACACAATTAATCCAGTCCTGAGCCTCTACCACCTACTGAAACATCTTCCTATGCTCTTTTACACTCATCCAATCTTCTACAACAGATCTGCAACTGATGAAATAGGCCAAGAAAAATTCTATTACATGCCAGGGATATTCCCCCAACTTTAGGGCCAAGAGCAACATATCCAACTCCTCAAGCTACAACCTCAAAAAATCTAACACTAGCAACAACATCTCCATCACTTGTAGCAACATATCTATCCTCTATAGAAACAACCTCAAGTCATACGACTACCTGCATCACTGGTGGAAGCACCTACAACGCAAGAAACATACAGCTGAACCCATGAATTAGCATACTAGTGTCTCCAAGACATATAAATACATATGCAACACTAAGATAATCTCTCCAACCTCCCGCAGCAAAAACATATTGATCAACACAACATGTCAACCTCAAACCAACATCACATGTGGAATCCATCTCCAAGTCACCTCCACTAGGTCTAGTCATCACTATGTTGACATCAATGCCAGATAACAAGACCATCAATACAACATACATCACCAAGGACTCAAGACACATGCCAATGACTAGAAACATATTGAACCTGTTGAAATACATGCCATCACTACAATGCTAAAAAAAATTAAATATAGGGCCTTACGATTGTAATCTCGGAAGTTTGTCATATCAAATGGCCAGTTGTATTGGAAGGACCTGGTGGGGATTTTATTTCATGTCTGCTAGTAGAAGAGATTCCCAAGGTTATTTATGAATTCCATAACTGTATATGGGGGACATTATAACTAGAGAGCCACAACCCAAAATATCCTAAAAGTAGGTTTCTAATGGCCCAAGTTGTTTAGTGACGTTCATGCTTATTTTAGGTTCTATGGAAAATTTCATATTTTGGCCGAGAATTAGAAGTTAGCAGCTATCCCCCTGATCCATGTTTTTTGGAGGAGCGCTTCAGGAAATGGGGGCTATAATTTATAGGAGAAATACATCCACCATCCAACAGTCAACACAAATGGATACTTATAGAGGAGAATATCAAGAAAATGCAACTGATGCAGTGGTCATCAAGCTTATGGAGGAGAATATCCTTTCTTTATTTTGTTGTCCAAAGAATATTATCACTGAAAACACTCAGGTTTCTAAGTCTTCCAAGTTTCTCATTTTCTTCCAAAAGTAAAGCATCAACATGGGACATCCACCACCTACTATCCATAGGTAAATGGACTCGATGAATCCTCAAATAAAACTCTAGTCAGGATTTTAAAAAATACCATATCCAAAAATCAGATGAACTGGGATTAACAACTGAAATTTTCTCTATGGGCCAACAAAGTTACTACCAAGTTGTCAACCATAACTCTCCCTTTGAATTGGTATATGGAAAGGCTATAATTTTCCATGTCCAAATAGCCATGCCAGTGGATAAAATTCTATAGGATGTTGAGGAGGAGCCCAATTCTCTCAGCAGGAAAATAAATGAGCTCGTAAAATTGCAAGAAAACAAAGGACAAGTAACCTACAATATAATTAAATACTAGGAAAATATGAAGGATATTTTTGATAAAAAGTCAAGGGACAAATCCTTACATCCAAGATATTTGGTACTCAGATAGGATGTTAGGAGAGAGGACAAAGGAAAACATGGGAAGTTTGATCCCTTGTGTTTTGGACCCTTCAAAATATTTGAAGCAAAATAAAACAACAACTTCTTCCTTGAAAACTCGGACGGTGAGGTTCTTGAACTACTTGTGAATGGGAAGTTTCTCCATAGTTTATCAAGCTATATTTTCAGGATTAAAAATTTCCATTTTCATCCAATCTATATACCTGTGATCCATTGTACATACTTGTAATATTTTAAGTTCCTACTACGTATGTTTTTGTTTTCTATGCACCTGAATAAAATGACTTCATGCCCAATGGTGAATACTAATAATCTGCAAGTTCTTAATGAGTTTATTGCAATACATTGTCCCCAATTGAATTTTATGGGGTTATTTATCATACCATCTTGCATTTGTGTCAAATGGTCATATTTTTCATCCCTGGTACAAAGGAGGACTGGTGCAATATTGTTGAGATAAAAAAAGGAGAGATAAAATTCAGAGGCCAAAATAAAAAGGGGAGACAAAATTCAAAGGTTGAAACCAAAAGGAGAGCCAAAATTTAAAGGTCAAAATCAAAAGGGTGAGCCGAAATCCAAAATTTGAAATTCAGAATCCTAAAAGGAGAGCTGAAAATTGGGATCTTGGATCAAAAGCGAAAGGACGACCATTGGGATGTTTATTTTAGAGATGGCTTAACACATCGGGAGATGGTATCGAAAGGACAAACATAGAGCATATCGGAACCTCAACAATATCATAACTTCAGGAGGCTGGACCTCAAAGAAGAGAGATATCAGAACCTCAAAGTTTCGTAACTCCTTAACAAATGAAATTTCTTTGAAAAGTGTCGATGTTACCGAGAAGAGGAAAAATGAAGGAAATCATTCACAAAACCAAGGACCCATGGAAGCAGGTGATTGGCCCTGAGAAGTTGGCGAAATAGAGGACGTGTGTAATAGCCCTGGTAAAAATCCATGTCAAAATATATAAGATCGCAGTTGATGTTACGCGTATTCCAAGCTAAATATGCAGCAAAATATCATAGCGGGTGTTCACTTGGTTTATTATGGCTAAGGAAATTGGAAAAGACAATGAGAAAGGCTTTGGAAATGCACGAGGAATTTATTGGCATTTTATTTATGAAAATAATGTGAAATAGGAGAAAATGAAGGTGAAAGTCACACGTTGCATGCGAGGAGGAAAATGAATGAAAATAATGGAAAATGAGGAAAATAGAGGCTCTCTGATTATTCTCTCTCTCTCTCTCTCACTCTTGGGCACTTTGAGTTTTCTTGGAGCACTTTGGCATTGGAGCAAGAAAGGAAAGAAAGAAAGAAGAATGAGGAAGCAAACAAGAAGGAGCAGGAGTCAATCAACTACAACAAGATTCTTGGCAGATATCGATTTGCATCGGTATCCCAACTATTGTCTCTAGAGATACAAAAAAGAAATTGTCGCTCAAGAGACAAAAATGAAATTCTCTCTTCGAGAGACAAAAATGCTTATGTTATATATTGTCTTTATAGAGACAATATTTTAAGACAATTTAATTTGAGACACCCACTTAAAGACAATACATAAGTTTTCTTTTATTTCGAGTTAAGAAAATTTACTCAAAAATTATCTTAAATATTGTCTTAAAACCCCCTTTGTGTTGTAATATATGAATACATAGATAAAAAATAGCTTATATAATTTACAGTTTTCTTTCCAACTTACTTACATATATAGCAGACATAAATGTCTTACATATATGAATAGATGGATAAAATAGTAGCTCATATACTTTACTGTTTAGTTGTTATGCGAGTGTGTTTGTATGATCATACATATCGCTAAAAGGATTTGTCTCCTTATGTCATTAAATATTAGAGTGAATGATATGTTTATTTGGTGAACAATATTAGAGTGAACAAAATAATTTATAAATTTTTGTAAGATTATGAAAAAATTATGAGAAGATTTTTGAAAATATGGATTACAATCGTTAAATTTCAGTATTTTGGGTGTGTTAGTGTGCTAAGGGTTTTTGATGGTGTTGAATCTATTTACACTATAAAAAATACAATTCAAACACTCCAACTATTTAATTTTTTGAAATTAGTTTACGAAATTTCAACAAAAAAAAAAGCTACCATCCAAACTATTTTGTTAGATCAAAACAAATACATAAATAATTTGCACGCAGCTTATACCAGATCGTAGATTACATATTGATTTGTTTTATTATAATATATTTCTCCTTTGTTGGGTAAAGGTTTTTAAAATTGGAATACAAGACTTTGAACATAATTTGAATGTCAAAATAATATAGGTGATTCTGCACTAGAAAAAATTGAGATTATTAGAAACTAGGGAGAGCAGCCATTGCACAGAAATAACACACAATAATTATTTTCTATATTAAATCACATGAATACATTACAATATTTATAGTGCTGCTGAGATCCAACTAATTCCACTCTTGGAGGGAGATGTTGAGAGAATATCTCAACATCCTCCAACACACCATACCAATCCCTAATCTGTAGTATGCATATTAAATGAGGCATTATCTCAAACACCCCCCTTAATGCCTACATTACATAAATGGAGAACACACTAATTTAATACAAACATTTTTCTGCCCTGGTCTTCATTAACATTTGTACCCACTCTGAGATCTCATAGACAACGCTCTTTTCTCCACCATTTTCGAGCTACCATTCAACCCATTTAAAATACATTTGTTTCTGACCAGCAATACTGAATTTGTAAGATCAAAGATTCTTGACACCCCCGAAGAAGAGTCTCGACACTGAACTATCCTATGGAAATATTTCCGTCTGTGAAATAACCCCGAAGAATAAATTTCAATAGTCTATAGGAAAATATTCTGGATACAGAATATGATCAGTGATTAATCCTACAAAGTGACCTTTACACACAAGGATCTCATTGTATAACCTGTAACTGATGCTCTTGAAGCCCCGAGGAACAACAAAACACATCAGCATATAACAAATTCACACAATCAAATTAGCCAATTGTTCTCTCGGCACCGAAGAACGTCGAGAACGACTAATTTAAATTATGCTAAATTGTTCATAGTCGGTTCTGCACTACAAATCTCACAACAAAAGTCACATAATATATATCTAACAAATGCACAAGCAGCTTTAATTTCTCCAGCAGTATAGCACCTTCCTCCCGGCAATTTGATTTTCCAGCAATTACAGCCACCATATTTTTGTAGCTTCCATCAAACACAAGGCAAGAAATATCCATATATCTACCTTCTTATTACATATAGTTGACCAAAAACGCAGTTGGGTCAACTTAGATGATGATTGACTAGGACTTAGCATCCCTTTGCATCATGCCATTCAAGATATAAAAGGCCAGCTTTGTCATGTGTGGTGGTGAGATAAAACAGAATCAAAGATCATGATTGTAACCACCGCCTTAAATAGTTTATATCTTGAAAAATAAAATATATATCGCAGGCAAATATGTTGCAAATATTGCAATGATGATATTGATGAGTCAGCGCACTTATATCATCAAGATGTCACAACAGTAGAAGTGGGCACTCGAAGAAAAGCACAAGGTAAAAGAATCGGAGCGCGCCATACCCACCACGAATACAATTTGAACTCCTCGTCCGAGTCACGTAGAGATATCCATGAATCCGCCACGCTTTTGAAACCATGAAGTATGTTATGCTTTCACTCTCATCCTCCGGTCTCACGTAACGGGGCGGCAATTCCAAAATCCTGCTCTCGGCGAGACTTGCACCCTCTGAATCGGTTCCGGCCAGTCCGCCTATGGTAATGCATCTCCACCAGCGACTTCCAACTGTGGGCATGAGAGTTTTCTTTGCTTCAACCAAACTTGGTCTGTTGTGGAAATCAGGTTCGATTCCATTGCCATCAATATCCACGTGACTTGGAGTAACATACTTCCCAGCAGTTACCACCACTGCTGATCCATCGTCTGCCCTTTGCAGCGTTGAAGGCATCTACGCAACCAAGTGAGGCTGAGCGCGAGGGTGAGAAAAGAGAGCAAAACCGAGATAGTGATTACTGGATTGTAGTTAACGGATCATAATCTCACACAAAAAAAATAAAATAACCAACACAGAAAAATAAATTTTACTCAGAAAATAAATTTATTCTCCTACAGAATCATTGCTCTCACATCTTCCTGGCTATCCCGTGAGGGATTTAAACCAGTAGTGGCTCCGATACCAAATTAGAAACTAGGGAGAGCAGCGATTGCACAGAAATAACACACAATAATTATTTTCTATATTAAATCACATGAATACATTACAATATTTATAGTGCTGCTGAGATCCAACTAATTCCACTCTTGGAGGGAGATGTTGAGAGAATCTCTCAACATCCTCCAACACACCATACCAATCCCTAATCTGTAGTATGCATATTAAATGAGGCATTATCTCAAACAGAGATTTGATTGTTTGAAAGGTATCCCTTAAAAGTAAATGTAATCAATTTAATATTTTTTGATATGATTTATGGAATAAAAATTAAGTCACATGTAATTAATTTAATATATTTCTATATATTTTATTATTTTTGGCTCATCACATGATATTATTTTATCGTAAATTGTAATCAATTCATCTCAGTACGTGGTCCTTAAAAACATTTTGTACTCAACTCGAAATTAATGGTAATGTTTTGTACTTCTAAATGACATATGAAATATTGTTGTTCGATTTAAAGGGTAGGAAACCAATGGTACTGGTATATTGAGGTTTGGAATTTCCAATTTATACAGGTGGTTAATAAATATTTAGTGATGGTAACTCTTTTTGTTTATCATTTTAAATTTGTTTTTGAGATTAATTAATTTTTAAGGTTATACTTGCTAAAGATTAAAAAAATTTAATGGTAATACATAACTTTTATTTTAATAAATTTCTATTTACAAAAATAAGGTTATATTTGCTAGAGATAAAAAAATTAGTGGTAATACATAACTTTTATTTAAAAAAAAAATCTATTTATATAAATAAGGAAAATATTTGGAATAATAAAGATTATAATCAACAATTCTTTTCGCAGTAATATTAAAAAAAATGAAAAATTGCTTATATCCAATTGAACAAGCATAACTTAGTTGTTGTGTTTATGTTTTAGTTATTATCATGCAATAATGTATTGATTGATTTACTATCTTTCTAATTTTTTTAATATTTTATCTATTTTTATCTTCTACATAAAGAATCAATATCATGACTTATCAATTTTACATGGCCAGAAACCATAACTCATTTCGAAATCTAAATATTTTATAAATAACTTAATAGTCACAATATAACAAGACTCTTAATCATGGATATTTACCCTATGCTATTGGCTCTATTACTGCTACTGGTATCGATGCTTAAACGAATATCATTGGTGCTACTTCTCTAATTACTGGTGTTACAAGTGGATAAGTTAATTCAACTGCTACCCTCCCCCTTATATTATATTAGAGGGAATCGATTCATCTGGCTGAAGGCACTATCACCCCCTATAAGAGAATAGAAGATACTATTAATTTGTAAATAGACTTGATTACAATATCATGGGCTAGTAAATATTATTTCTTAGCTTATCATTAGTAAGAACTCTATTCAAACTTTACAAGACACCAATGTAATAGTATGAGGCTCATTAACCATATCATTGTGGAAGTAATAGGGTCCCATGATATATTTGGTAGAGAGTCTAATATTATTGTGTTTAATGAATGCTTAGTACAAAAAATAATTAGTTTATTATTTTCAATTTATTGATATTTAAAAAAAAAAATTCATATGGAATGGTGTTGATTCTCAAAAAAAAAAAAAAACTTTAATTAGACTAATTGAAGTGCTTGTATTATTTAGCTTTCATCAAATTTGTAATATACTTATCTAACTAAATGATGAAATCTTTATTTCTTCATTACTAATTTACAAAATTTAGTAATACATTTAATTATAATTTAAAATTAATTTTATTATAACATTTTAAAATTTAAATCTTAAATTTTTTATTATTTTCTATTTTAATTTACCTATATTTCAATTAAATGCTAAAAACTAGCTATTATATAGTATGGTTAAATATAAAATTATTCTATTTCAATAAACAACGTGAAAAATAACTTACTACATAGTATTTAATATATAAAATCACACTCTTAAAAATTATCATTTACAACCGTGGTTATTGTTAGGTGAATAAACACCGATCGGGGTGCCACGAGGAGGGGATGCGTGGAGGTCAGTGCCACGCAGAGGTGCGCACATGACCATCCATCATGGTGAAGTATTAATGAGCAGAGAAGGCCGTCCTTGCCACGATCTGCCTTGAGGAGGGTCTGCAGCAATGTTGACGTCGGGTTAGCTGGTATGGTATGGATCTTGTTACCCTCGTCTCTCATTTCACTATTCCAGCTCGAAATACTAAAGTCGAAGATGAAGGCTGTAATGGGGTTGGTGTATGTTCTCTGACTTTAATGGGATATATTACCATTCTTGTAGAGTTTTCTGTTCTTTCATTTTTAAGGTATTTTTTGGGGTCATAGGCGAGGCTTGCATGCTTCGTTTTTTCATTCGAGCCCAGGACATTGAACCCCATTTTAGAAGCCCTCCTGCCCAACATCATTCCAAATTAAAATCCGGCCTGTATTAATGCCAAAGGCTACAACCTAGTCCTGTGGTAAAGATGTATGGTCTTAATTTATGGTTTTTTTGTTTGAATTATATGAAAAATCAGTTTAGGGGAATAAATGCTAGGAAAACTATCTTTGGTAACTACCTTTAGGCCTATGAGCAAGCCTGCATGCATCGTTAGGATAGTTTGGATGCTTTCTGTCAATGTCAAGGTTGGTCTAGCTGTAGTATGAGTTGTGTTTTTCCTCAATCTCTATTTTGGTTAAATTGTTATCTGTGGTTCACAAGTTGTAACTGGATGAAGATGCAAATCCCTTTTGGTAAACTGGACTGTCGAGTGGAAAATCTGTCTCCTCAAACTACTGTGTGCATAGTAATTCCTGAGGGAGCCATCAAAGCTCAACAAGATTATAATACTAATTCTTCTCTTTCATATACAGGATCACTATACATTATTACAGGGGGACCTTTCTACCAATCTAGTATGAAAAAAGGACGAAAAGGAAATATAAAAGGTACATGAAAAGGCAAGAAAAAGAGAACAATATAGAGTGAAGGACCAAGCAAGCAAGGAAGAAAGACTACCAAACAAGTTCTGGAAAATATATCTGATCTTTATGAATCAGGAAACCTAGTCGATATCTGTAATACCATCCAGGGTTTGGAGAGAGAGAGTACTTATGAGGATGAGGACATCAAATAGCAGGAGGAAACCATGGAGTTCATCTGTGACCCGGGAAATACAAGAGGATGGGTATCTATGTTTCATCAATCAATCAACACGTATTGGAAAATAAAATGTGTCTTAGCAAAAGCAATGTCAAGCATGCAAGAAATGGAAGGAAACCCAGTAGTGGTTTCTGAATTGCAGCAGATTAAATAGGCTATTCGAGAGATTGTCAATTCACAGTTTGAAGAAATGTCAAGAATTGGGTGGATTGAGCGTCAACTGCAAAGCATGCAACAAGTAGAGATGTCAGGCTCCACTACAAAGGACCCGACTCCAAATGACTCTTTTGATGGATAATATTAGCTTCTAATAGTCTAAAATGGTTTTTGTGGCTAATGTTAATAGTTTATGTTTCAATTGCAACTTTTATGGACATAGTAAAGTAGTCAAAGTATCAAGTAGAAGGAAAAAAAAATTCAGTTTTGGTTGGCTTTTCTCTCTGAGGTGGCCAATAGATCTGGTTTCCTTCGGGCGGGTTGAGGCTACCACATGAACCAGTATATGTATAGAAACTTGCTTTTTGATAAATAGAAAATAGAAAGGCTCTAAGAAATTTACAAAAAAAAATATAATATTTAGGTGAATAACTTTTTTTGGTAGAATAAGTGAGCTAGAAGAATATATAAATAATAACCCTGTATATTTTTGTTATTGAATGTATTATATACAACTTGCATTATTAGTCCTTTTGTTTGACATGGGATTATAGTAATCACAATCATGTTTTTGAAATTAGTTCATGTTATATTTTAGTGATTTTTTAACCCTATTCTATACTCTATCATAGTTTAACGATATTTGTAACACTCATCAACAAATTCATTTACCATAAAAATAAAATAAAATTATTTACTATATTATATAAATACTTACATCTTATTACTACACTTATTCTCGTTATATAATTAAACATAATCTTAGTGCTAAATATGTTAAAAAATCCACCTTAGGAATCAAAATTGTTAATCTTGTTTGTGTCATACCAAACACCGTATGATTTTCATGATTTTTAAAAGATTATGTTTGCATTTAAGACGATGAACACTCATATCGAAATTTCAAACATATTGAGAACTACCCCTGCCATTAGAATTAATTTCATGATCTGGATTATTTATGATTACAGGTACGCATATCCGAATGAAATCCATTTCAATCAATTCCATGCCAGTTGTCTTTGGTGGGGGATCTATGCACAGACCACCTACCCCTTGATATCTCCGTTCGATCTATTCATTAATCAATGGTGGTATTAAATTGAAGTGAATGGACTAGGTTACCCACTACTTGACTCTTCATTACCGATTTTACTCTACTATTTTCTCTTTAGGCCAGTTCTGTCAAGGTTTCCCTGCTAGAATGTTGTGGCCATGGATTTTCTCCTTTGCGATAATCAGTTAATCCCTTCTGACTGGTGCAACGTGGAGGTGCAACATAGCTGCGGCAGTTTTTTCACAGGTGCCCAACAAGCTATACAAACCCTTAATTTCTTCATTCTTATTTTTGGGTAAGAAACTAGACCGAAGTTCGGAATTCATTCTCTCCTTCCTAAACTTCAGTTTTACTGTTTTTAATTCCAGAATATATATATATATATATATATATATATGTATTGGCTTACATTTCCTCCTTTTCCTTTGTCGTTCAGCATTTGGCTTCCAAGCGCGAGGTTCTTTAGCCACAGGTAAGAAATTATGCTTACCCCCATTTCTATCTTTACCAATCTCCATTAAACAGTTACTAAATTTTCTCTATCTAACCTTACTCAAATTTGTTCAATGTTCTGGTTTGTGCAGGTATATTACTGCCAAAGTAATTCTGAGCGCTTCACTTGAATAATGGACACGAATAACTTTTCATGGTTCCCTCAAGGTATTCGGTGTCATCTATCTTCGGTCTACATTTTTTTCGTCAGGGTTTTCTCATTGATTGAGCAACCAGCAACTTTGGAAATCTTCTAAAATTTATTTTGCATAATAAATTTGTGCTCTTATGGCTTCGGAGAGCCATATTAATATTTTACTGGCGTCATTGATAGAGTATTAATCTTAACTAACATTTCAATCTCTAGGTTTTTCCAACTAAGTTTTGGGTTTTCAGTTGAGCTCAATTAAACTATATAAGTTATTCAATTTGAAGCTTTGGTTGTAAAAATATTAAATCCGGCTTTCCATTCGTGACTTTTCTCAATGACCCTTGTAATCTGTAATATTATGCCTCTCGAATTATTTTAGAGAAGGCTCTTTTAAATGCACCATAGGATATTTTATCTCATTGTTTGTCTTACTATTTCTAGTTCATGGTCGAAATCGACCTTATGCATTTCTAGTATTATCTTCCAATTAAAATGAACAGATGCTTATTTTATGGTTCTAATTTTTTTTCAGCCTCCAATCACAAAAAGGTGTAAAATATTCCTTATTATGTAGATTTGAGGCGTTGATCCATCCATTTATGTTTTTCTTTAAGTTCTCTACAACATTTTTCTAGTTTGTAGGAGGAAAAGATTATGATAAAAGTTATCTTTCCCTTTTAAATTGCTCAACATTTTTATTTTGGAGAAGATGATGAAATTATTATTCTACTGTTCTTGATTTTTTTACTCTTCTCAGCATTATCATTCCCATATTTTCGATAGTTAGCTTTTTGTGTAACTGAAGAATTGTACGGGTGACCGGACCACCTTGCACATTGTCCGAGTTAACCATGACTGAGGGACGATGAGTCGAGGGTTGGGTTTCTCCACTTGCACCCTCGACTGACAGTCCGCTCTCTAGTATTTTCAACCTTAAGAGTATTTATTGTAATTTATTTAAATATATTTTGTACCTATAAGCCACCTTGTAGTGTAATATTTTCTTGAATATCATTTCACTGTCTTTCCTGCTGGTACTATTTACTAAACTAAACTTTACAGTTTACTTTTAGATAAACTTCTACTGTTTACTAAAATAAATATTCGTTAAGTGTAACAACCATGGCCTAAATCTTAGTGTTCTTTACTGCTACAGCACACAGTTTCTCTTTAATACGATAATAATTCATTCGAAACTCTTTCCTTCCATATTCACACCTACTGATCTTAAAATACAAGTAATCACTATACACAGATTTTATATATACATAAATAACTTGTGATTTATATATATACACTGAAATAATAAGTATAAGCAGTATCATTATTTCTAGTGCTCGTCTATCATCAAGTTACTGTTCCATCATTAGTAATTATTCATCTATTCACACTTAGACCAAATTGAATTTGTTCTTAAATATTTGCTCAGATACTTATTTGGTTATGCAGTTTCACAACTGAGTTCCTCCCAACTTTCAAGAGAGGAAATTACATCCTCCTCTTTTACGCGTGCCAATCTTGAAAGGTACGGGTTGACAGTGGATATTTCTGCTGTGAACTCAGGACACCTAGTCCAGTTAGTACCATAAGTAAAAATGAGGATTGCTGAGTGTTATTCCACTGGTCTCTACCAGATCTAGAAAATATACTCTTCCTTAATCCATAAACAGAACCCATACTCCTCACTGATATCTGTCTCTTATCCCCAAAGGAGCAAGTAACTATTTAGAACTGTCCAAACCACCTTCTAGTTCTTAGAAAACATTTACCATCAGATTTTACTTTTTATAGAGTCACTTTCCATAGCTTATTTTTTTATTATTATTCATAATTAATCACTGATGAAAATAACTTTTCAGCAACACATTAATAGTTCCAGTATTTTCTTAAAACAAATAATTAAAAATGTCTTATAAATAGTTAATAACTAGTTATCATTAAATGCAGTTGTCACAACTTCCCCCCTGGAAGTAACACCGTCCTCGATGTTTCATTCTAGCTCTGAAAATAGATCTAGGGAAGCGTCACGCACAAATATGTCATCCTCCCAATTATCCTCATTCGGGCCAAAGTGCTTCCACTACACTTTGACTTGGGTGATGACTCGCTTCCGGAGCATAATTTTCCTCTGGTCAAGTATGTGTTGCGGCTCGACCAGAACTTGTCATCTGAGTGTACCTGTATATTTTTCCAATGAATTATGTGCTTCGTATCATGCACATAATTCTTCAACAGGGACACATGAAATAAATTGTGTACTCGGATGTGACTGGGTAAAGGAAACCAATAGGCCATAGGTCCTACCCTTTCCAAAATTTGGAAGGGTTTGCAGAACTTGTGACCCAAATTGGCACAAGAGGTCCACCACAAGGTACTCCTCTTGGGTTTGATCCTCACATACACATGGTCTCCCACTTCGAATTCTAGATAAGACCTCTTTTTATCTGCATAGATCTTCTGTCGATCTTGTGCAACCTTTAAATTTTGTCTTATATTCTTTACTTCTGATTCCATTTTAGCCAGCATATCGGGTCCCAATTTTTATCACTCAGTAATGTCTCAAGGTTAAAGAAATAAATCACCGAGGTAACCACGGACCTACTTTTAATCTTTAGGATCTAACCTTCCTAAGTCTTAGAGAGGGCTATCTCTATAAGATTTAACATTGTTTTTATATCTGATTTTAGGATAGTTATATAGGGAAAATTGGTTTTGAGGTTTTGATTTGGTTTGGTGGGAAAATCACTTACATAGATGGATAGTTGTAGATCTATAATCCATTGGGAAAAGGGAGCCAATGTGTCAAGTAAAAATATCAGGATCAAGATCTAAAGTCAAATTTTCACAGGGCCGGATAGTAGAGTCACTAAAGATCTTAAAAGGCTGATTTGTGAAGTGGTTTTAATTGGGATAAAGAGAAATTAAGAATTATTTGATCCGAATAAGGATTGAAGAGGTATGGGTCAATCGAAATTATGGAGAAATTAAGGGTTCCCTAGTCTAGATATTAGCAAAAAACATTTAAATGAAAACCAGTCAATAACAGAGTGCTTTTAAAAAATTCTGATATAACAATTCCTTATTTCACATTAAAATTTAGAACACATTTATGAATGGATGAAAAAAATAAGAAAATTGATAGATAATAGTAGAAAATACTTCACTTCAGTGGCCCAACACATGAATCCAGTAATATGATGCTTTATTCCTTGAAATCCAGTCTTCTGACTTGAGCTTGATACAAAAAACCTTTAGGTTCATAATCCTACAACTATGGAAATCTTTAGCAATTATCCACACTCAATACTTCAAATGATGAAGTATTTATACAAATTCTAAACTAGAATATCTTGAAAAAATATCAAGATGGGTTTACAAATATCTCAAATTGTTTTACATAAATAAAAATTAAATAAAGGACACTCAAAAATAATGAATCTATTTGGGACTATATTTACGGATTGATGGTGAAAAATATGAGAAGTTCAAATTTGATAGCAACACTTAGTTGATGATGAGGCTTCCAATTCACTAACTGTCTCCTTCCTTTGTGCATTTTGCTCCAGAAATTCTGCAACATTAGGGTCCAATGATACCTTTTTATATCTCAATCCAAGATAGATATGTAAAATTTGAAAGTGGTTATTGTTGAAAACTATGTTATTGAGATAAACCTCTCTAAGTTTCCTAAAATTCATCTCCAATTGTTTACAATAGGCTCTGCAAAAACATGTGTAAAACATAGTTTTGTATAATCTAAAAAATAGGTTGTGAATATGTGCATGTATCTCTCATTATTTAATACATGTGTAAAAAGTGAGATAGTTTTCTGTATATTTTTCACATAGGAACATAAACCTCCTCCATTTTTGCAAAATTCATCTTTTATTGGCCACAATAGTTTCTGCAAAACTATGACTTAAATAGGAAATTTCTGGAAAATGTCCCTTCTTGCTTTGTTTTCATCTTTTAACTTTTTTGTTCTTTTAACTGTTTTTAATTTTACTTCAGATGAACTTCATTTTTGCTGGTGAAAGTGTTTTCATCTCTGTTTAACCATTACTACCTATGTGTTTACTTTAACTATTTTACCTTGACTGCTCTTTGACTGTTTTTTTCACTGTCACTGTGAACTCTTATTTCACTTTTACCATTCACTGTAAATTTGTCTCCTCCTCGGCTGCTATTTTAAATTTTTTTCTTCCTTCTGTATATAAAAATGATATTTAATGAAGAGTTTTTAAATTAAACTTTGAAAATCTGGAATAAACAAGTTTTAGGACTAGTATTAAAATTGTTTGTCTAATTTCCAATTCTGGCAATAACCTGCAAAAATAAAACATCTTTGTTAATAAAATCCAGGGTTCTAACACTCTGCTTAACTTTTCATACTGGTTTTATTGCAAATTGTAATGGTGGCATGAGGGTTTTAATACAACGCATATTACAAAGATTTATTTCGAAGGAGGCCACAGTGGAAAGGGGAGTAAGCGGAGGTGGGAAGGTAATTTAAATGGAGGGTGTTTTGGGCGCGGGGGAGGGAGAAACTGCTAGTGGTTTTCGAAAAGTTGAAGGGTAGTAAATGGTTTTTATTGAATCAATGTGATCCAACAAATATGCGACGCATGGAGGAGAGATAAAACTTTGAAACAACTTTTATCACAAATTTCATTTTGGTTAAAGATCTTGCAATCAAATCTACGATAGGAGGTATGCGCTGTTGGATCTAGCGGAATGGAGTGAATGGTCAGGATTTGATGATGGAGTAGCGTGGTGTTGCGAATATTAATATAAAATGAATTAATATATACGTGATAAGGGAATATATGGGAATTAATATATTTAGTTAAATGTTAATATGAAATGTATTTATGGAAATACCAAATACACTAAGCATAGTGTAAAATATACATTTTTTAAGTGGGATTTCATCATTGTGAGGTCCAACATAACATTTAACACTTATGCATAGGCAAAAAATCATTTTTAGGGGTTTTTTGGGTATTTTTGTATGAAAGGGGAATTAGTAAAGGGGGTTTTAATTTTCCTAGGTGAATATGCATTTTGACTTAGGAAAAGGGGTTTTAGTAGGGAAAAATGAGTGATGTTAAGGGAAAAGGGCTTTTATTAAGGGGAAAGGTTTTAAAGAGGTGGGATTGAATACCTTGGTGCCAATGATTCATTAAGACGTGGGTCTGGTCCCACCGGAAGTTAGAGAAATGCTCTCAGTCTTTATGACTGAAGGATTTAGTATCCAAACACATTGTGGGGAGGGAAATTAGTAATATGCCAAATGATGTTTATCCATGCCTTGTAAAACTTATTTCTTCCTACCCATCATTTATTCTACAATTTTTTCCTTTATTTTCATGGGTGCATTTGAGCATGCAAAACCCTTATTCATTTTTCTTTTAAAATAGAAAACTATCTAATTCTAACCTTATTTCATCCAAGGGCTCAGATTAAATTGTTGAGCTCCTTATTGTTCTCTATTTTAACTATTGATCTGCCAAAATTAAAATGTTTGGCTAGATCTTTATTCTCTATCTATCAACATGAAATCTAAAGCATGAATAATCAAGTTTGAGTTTTTTGATTATCATGGATTATGGCATTTTAGAAAGTTGCATGCAATCTAATTTGCAACAATTAAACTAAAGTAGTGCCATTTAAACTTGCAATACTTTCATGACCTATTTTTTATGGGATTCATATTTCATATTCTTTTGATCTTTGTTTGGTTTTGTCCTTTTATTGTTCTTTTAGGACATACCCTCTTTTCATTTTTCAATTTGGGAATACATTTCCAGAAAGCAAAGGTATGTACAAAATTTCAAGATTTTAATAGAGTCAATTCAAAATTATGAATCCTATATTTATAGGACCCTAACAATGGATTCAAATGGGGATGGCATCTCCTTGTGATATGTCAAGAACATCGTCGACTAGTAGCCTGATCCATTAGGTCAATCCCAAACATGCATATGCTGTGACTGGAAATTTTTGAACTGAATTTACACATTTTTCTGCAAATTGAAATCTTATCTGAGACTAAAAGGTGCTGCAACCTTGAAACCAAACTACTAAATCATCAATATCTTAGGGCCTTTTCCTTGGCTTCAAATGTTAATGAATTATTTCAAAACTAGCTCAAAACTGAAAAGTAAAATAAGTTGAAATCCTACCTACTTACTCTAATCAGTTGTCCAACTGCTGGTTAGGTAAAATGAAATAGCCAATGCAACCATTCAAGCATCATGTACTTTGAAATATTTTGTTGCATTTTCTTTTTGATTATCAAAATTGTAATTCTGTAATCTATTAGAAACTTTTCAACAAATGAGAGGATAAGGAAATAATTGATTTCCTTTGTTGACTCTAGAAACTTTTGAAAAGGATATTCCAAGATATATACAGTAACGTTTAACTGATATAAAAAACTATACATCTATTCTGGATGGGCTCCATGCCATGAAACTGAAATTTTATTTTCATCTTTATCTCCCTGCAAATGTTCAGATAAGATTTGTGTTGATATTCCTACTGATTGTAATGTTTGACTGCTGAAACCTTGATTCTGAAACTCATAGTTAGTTAATGGAGGCAGACTTTGAATGCATTCAATATCTAACATATCTGCTATCGGATCATGAAAAACTTGGGCAAATTGCTGTAACCTATGACATATAGGATTCCATGGGACTTCATAAACTTCAAGAAGTTGCTCATCCTTTTATTTAAATATGTTACACCACATTTACTTTAAAAGATGAAATGATTCAAAACATAGTGGTATGGAACTTTCTTGTGTCATTTGATTAGATGTTTCAATAAAATTTGATAACTGTAATTGTGAAATTGAAAAATCTTGAGCAAGAGTTTCAATATCTTATTTGTTGTCAATCACAATACCTAAATATTGTTGATTATTGATGGCTTTAAATTTGTTTTTGATGAACTTAAATGAAGCGAAACAAAGAGGTAGAGATCCATGATTTACTTCCCAATTTTCTACACTTTCTTCTTCACTCTAATGGCTAATCTGTATTGGCCGATCACTGTATTCCATTTGCTGAAAATGAATTTTTTCATCCTCCGAACTAGCTACTGATTTCTCTGTAAATTTATTTTGAGTTTGAAGAACACAATGGTCATCATATTGATCACAGTCAGGAAAATCATTAAATGAAGGAATGTCATCAAACATACACATTAAATTGGTAGATTCCTCTTCCACATATTGATTTGTAAATCCATTTTTTGATCTACGATAATTAGAATTAGCAAGAATTTGTTCATGGCTATCAGCTTATTCTATTCCTTCATGATGATTTTGAACAAAAAATTCATCTTTCATAGTGATCTTCTGTATGATTTCATCTAGTTTTCTTACCAAAAGACTGAGCTTTACCCCTGCAATGTTTTTCTTATCTTCTTCGGTTTTGAACTTTTCATTTCTGAATTGTAGATTAACTTCTACATCAACTGCAATGTTTTGCATTTGTGCAATTGTGTCTGAATCTCTTTCTCTTAACTGAAATTATATTTCTGGATCAAAGGAACTTGGATAATGCAAGAGAGCTGAATCATGAGGAGGTCTTATGTTTTCTGGCATTAAATAAAAAACTTGATTAAATTTGTTAGAAAATTGTTGTATTGTTTCATTTGGATTTCTTTTTAACTGATTATATTCTTCTATGATCACAAAAATATTGACCTTAATTATTCATCTGTCAAGAAAATTTTTGAAAAATTGTTGGAAATTTGAGATGCTTGCATTAGGCAGATTCTTGAACCAACTCTTTATTATATTTTGCAATGAAAGAGCAAACACTATGATTATAACATCATCTTCATCAATCTCAAATAGGTCCAAATAATTCTCAAAAACTTGAATATGTTTTTTGCAAGAAATTTGTAATATTTATTAGCGTAATTATGGAGTACAAGAGGTAAGATGAGGGGCTTATATCTATAAGTAACTTTACAAGGTAGATGAATATGTACATGAATTATAAGATCAATATTTATTATTTGAGGCTTCTTAATTGGAAAATGATCATCATAAGATTCAAAAGAAAACTACTCGAAGGGATTAGGAGAAATAGTATTTACAATCTTTAAAGGAAAATAATTAAAAACTAATCTAAGATATTCTCTAAAATACAATATTCAATGAAAAGATTTTTTAATGAGAAAGAACATAGTGTCTTGGATTAAGATCCAAGTTGAAAGCCTGATCTTTCTATATTTTTCTTTCAGGTTCATTCATCCAGTGGAGTCTTGATTGTGAAATTGATTTGGAGTTGCCAGGTGGATGATTTTAAAATTTGTGTGTCTGATCACTGTCCACCATCATAGATCAGATCTGAACCTATAAAATATTTATGAAGAAAATTTTAGTGTCCCCAGTATGGTCGCCAATATGTTATCACTCTTTAATTTCTCAATGTTAAAGAAAGAACTCACCGAGGTAACCACAGACCTACTTTTAAGCTTTAGGATCTAGCCTTCCTAAGGCTTAGAGAGGTCTCTCTCTATAAGTTTCACCTTTGTTTTTATATCTTATTTTTGGCTAGTTATATAGGGAAAATTGGTTTTGAGGTTTTGATTTGGTTTGGTGGGAAAATCACTTACTTAGATGGATAGTTGTAGATCTGTAATCCATTGGGAAAAGGGAGTCAATGTGTGAAGCATAAAGAATAAGATCAAGGTCTAAAGTCAATTTTTCATGGCAAGACAACAGAGTCAGTAAACATCTTCAAAGGCTTATTGGTGAAGTGGTTTTAATCGGGATAAAGAGCAACTAAGAATTCTTTGATCCAAACAAGGAGTGAAGAGGTAGGGTTCAAACGAAATTATGAAAAAATTAAGGGTTCCCTAGTCTGGATATCAGCAGAAAATTTTTAAATGAAAACCAGTTAATAACAGAGTGATTTTAACAAATTTTGATATAACAATTCCTGATTTCACATTAAAATTTAGAACACAATTATGAATGGATGAAAAACATAAGAAAATTGATAGATAACAATAGAAAATACTTCACTTCAGTGGCCCAACACATGAATCCAGTAATATGATGCTTTATTCCTTGAAATCCAGTATTCTCAGTTGAGCTTGATACAAAAAAATCTTAGGTTAAAAATGCTACAACTATAGAAATAATCAGCAATTATCCATACTCAATAATTCAAATGATGAAGTATTTATACAAATTCTAAACTAGAATATCTTCAAAAAATATCAGGATGGGTTTACAAATATCTCAAACTATTTTACATAAATAAAACTTAAATAAATGACACTCAAAACTACTGAATCTATTTGGCACTATATTTATGGATTTATGGTGACAAAGAAGATAAATTTAATTTGGTAGCAACACTTATTTGATGATGAGGCTTCCAAGTCACTAACTGTCTCCTTCCTTTGTGCATTTTGCTCCAAAACTTTTGCAAAATTGGGGTCGAGTGATACCTTTTTAGATCTCAATTCAAGATATATATGTAAAAAGTGGAACAATTTAAATTGTTTATAAATATGTTATTTAGATAAACCTCTCTCATCTTCCTAAAATTCCGCTCCAATTGTTCACAATAGGATCTTCAAAAAGATCTGTAAAACATAATTTTGCACAATCTCAAAAATAGGTTGTGAAGATGTGCATATATCTCTCATTATTTAATACTTATTTAAAAAGTGAGATAGATTTTTGTAGATTGGCCACTTAGGAACATAAACCTCCAAGAATTTTTTTAAAATTCATCTTATATTGGTCACATTATTTTCTGCAAAACTATGACTTAAACAGGAAATTTCTAGAAAATGTCCCTTCCTGCTCTGTTTTCATCTTTTAACCTTTTTGTTCTTTTAACTATTTTTACTTTTACTTCGGATAAACTTCATTGTTGTTGGTGAAAGTGTTTTCATCTCTATTTAACCATTACTGCTTATGTGTATACTTTTACTATTTTACCTTAATTGCTCTTTGACTGTTTTGTTTTCACTAAAACTGTGAATTCTTATTTCACTTTTACCATTCACTGTTAATTTGTCTCCTCCTCGGCTGTTGTTTTAACTTATTTTATTCCTTTTGTATATAAAAATTATGGTGAATGAAGAATTTTTAAATGAAACTCTGAAAATATGGAGTAAACAGGTTTTAGGACTAGTATTAAAGTTGTTTGTTCGATTTCCTGTTCTGGAAATAACCTACAAAAATAAAACATCTTCGTTAATAAAATCCAGGGTTTTGACACGATGCTTAACTTTTCGCACTGTTTTTACTGCAAAGTGTAATGGTGGCATGAGGGTTTTAATACAACACATATTAGAAATATTTATTTCGGAGGAGGCCATAGTGGAAAGGGGAGTAAGTGGAGGCGGGAAGGTAATTTAAATGGAGGTTGTTTTGGGTGTGGGGGAGGGAGAATCTGCCAGTGGTTTTCCCAAAGTTGAAGGACGGTAAATGGTTTTTGTTGAATTGATGTGATCCAACAAATTTGCGACGTGTGGAGGAGAGATAAAACGTTGAAACAACTTTTATCGCAGATTTCATTTTGGTTAAAGATCTCGCAATCAAATCTGCGATAGGAGGTATGCATCGTTGGATCTAGCAGAATGGACTGAATGGTCGAGATTTGAAAATGGAGTTGCATGGTGTTGTGGAAATTAATATAAAATGAATTAATATAATACGGGATAAGGGAATATATGGGAATTAATATATTAAGTTAAATGTTAATATGAAATGTATTTACGGAAAAACCAAATACACTAAGCATAGTGTAAAACATATTTTTTCTAAGTAGGATTTCATCATTGTGATGCCCAACATAACATTTAACACTTATAGTTAGGAAAAAAAACATTTTTAGGGGTTTTTTGGGTATTTTTGTATGAAAGGGGATTTAGTCAAGGGGTTTTAATTTTCCTAGGTGAATATGAATTTTGACTTAGGAAAAGGGGTTTTAGCAGGGAAAATTGAGTGATGTTAAGAAGAAGGGGTTTTTATGAAGGGGAAAGGTTTTAATGAGGTGGGATTCAATACCTTGGTGCAAATCAGTCATTAATACATGGGTTCGGTCCCACCAGAAGTCAGAGAAATCCTCTGAGTCTTTATGACCAAAGGATTTAGTACTGGAACACATTGTGGGGAGAGAAATAAGTAATATGCCAAATGATGTTTATCCATGTGTTATAAAACTGCTTTCTTCCTACCCATAATTTATTTTACCATTTTTTCCTTTATTTGCATGGATGCATTTGAGCTTGCAAACCCTTATTCATTTTTCTTTTAAAATAGGAAACTATCTAATTCTAACCTTATTTCATCCAAGCGCTCAAATTAAATTGTTGAGCTCCTTATTATTCTCTATTTTAACTATTGATCTTCCAAAATTAAACTGTTTGGCTAGATCTTTATTCTCTATCTATCAACATGAATTTTAAGGCATAAATAATCAAGTTTGAGTTGTTTGATTATAATGGATTGTGGCATTTTAACAAGCTACACACAATCATATTTGCAAAAAGTAAACTAAAGTTGTGGCATTTAAACTTGCAACACTTTCGTGATATATTTTTGATGGGGTTTATATTTAATATCCTTTTGATCTTTGTTTATTTTTGTCCTTTGATTGTTCTTTTAGGACACACCCTATTTTCATTTTTTAATTTTGGAATACATTTGCAGAAAGAAAAGGTATGTACAAAATTTCAAGATTTTAACAGAGTCAATTCAAAATTATGAATCCTATATCTATAGGACCTTAACACCAACATTAATTTTGTTTCAGGGCTATTCCAATTTATAGGTGTGTGACACTTCCTCCCATACAAAGCTTCAAAAGGACTCATCTTAAGGGACTCCTGATAACCACTATTGTAAGAAAATTCAACAAGATGGAAATAGTCTTCCCATTTGGTTGGCTGCGGCATCACATACATGCGCAACATTTTTTCTAACACTTAGTTTACTTACTCTGTTTGACCGTCCATCTAGGAATGATAAGTTGTACTAAAGTTTATTTGGGTCCTTGGACCTGTAAATAGAGTCTTCCAAAATGTTGATGTAAACTTAACATCACTTTCCGAGATAACCATCTTAGGAATACCATGCAGTCTGAAAATTTCTCTCATAAAAATGTCTGCTATTTGTATACTCTTGTAAGTAGAGTGCACGGGTATAAAATGTGCATATTTACTCAATCTGTCCACTACCACCATGATGGAGTAATTTTTCCTTTTTGACTGTAGTAAACATGTAATGAAGTCTAGGGATATGACCTCCCACTTCCATTCAGGTAGCAGTATGGGCTGCAACAATGCTATGGCATGTCGATGCTCCACTTTAACCTGCTGACACTCCAAACATTTATTTAGATATTCAGCAATATTTTTTGTATACCAAGCCATAAATATACTTTATTAATAGATGTTAACATTTTTTTTATTTCCCCGGTGACCCGCATAGTTACTTCTATGTTATTCATCCATAATCAACTCTTTTAAGTCCACACGATTTGGTACATACACCTTTCCTCTAAAAGTTAGCATATGATAATTATTTACTCCATATTTAGAAGTGCTTCATTGCTTCCTGGTCTCTTCCATTTACTACCATAGGAATTGATATTCTAGATATTCTTGTGCTTATTCTATTACTTGATCTAGAAATTTATTTTTCAGCTAATTGTAATAAAGCTTAAAAACACAATGCAATTTTCTACTTAAAGAATTTGCTACCTAGTCTTCCTTACCTTTCACGTGTTGGATGTCCATATCAAACTCACCTAGAAAGGCATTCCATCTTTCCTATTTGGAGTTTAAATCAGCTTGCCTGAAATAACTAGTCAAGCTACTATGATCTATTTTTAGCACAAATGTTTTACCCAACAAGTAGTGTCTCCATACCCGAAGCACATGTAATACTACTGTTAATTCTAGATCATAGGTTGAGTACCTTATTTCATGTTCTTTTAACTTTATTGACTCATATGCCACTAATTTTCCTTTTTGCGATAAAACTGCCCCAACACCCTCTTTGCTTGCATCTTTACAAACTTCAAATTCTTTGTTGGTGTCATCTACCCTCAACACTGGTGCAATGGTCAAAAGTTGTTTCAACTTTTCAAAACTGTTCTGACATTCAACATTCCACTTGAACACTTTTCCTTTTCTCTGCAAAGAAGTAATAGGAAAGTAAATTCTAGAAAATCCCTCAATAAATCTTCGATAATACCCCGCTAATCCCATAAAAGATCGAATATCTGCCACATTCAGGGGTGCTCGCCATTCCATGGTTGTCTTTATTTTCTCTGGATCAACAGCAATCCCTTCTGTTGAAATGACATGGCCTAAATACTGAATTTATGTTCTTTTAATTTTCACATTTACACTATTTTGGGACTAAGATAACTTAGAATTTCACCTGGGTCTACCAAAGTAGAAACAGATTGAGACAGTAATTTACCTTTCAACTCAATCATCATTGGCTGATAATCATCCTGTCGATCCTCCAACGCCGCGTTGAAATGAGGAATATTTCGCGCAACATCGCCTACTATAGAAGCTTCTTGCAAGTCTGCAACGGTGTCATTTCTTGCTCTCTATGGGAAGTTTTTATAATAGTGTGCATCACCATACCCCCAACATTGTAGAGGTGGCTTGGTCACCTGCCCTTGCGCAGGTTTGCTGGATGCCTCTGTAGGCTTCTCTTCTGCTAGCCAACGAGTCCTTTGATGATTTCTACCAAATTTTTTGCTAACAGAACTTCATGCATAATTCTTAAAGTTATTGCTTTTGGATCGTTTGAAGTTTGAGCTACTTGTCTTTCCTTTTCTTGGTTGCCAAATTTTACCAACCACTCCTTTAGCCTTGGACTGCTGATAGGACATTCGTGCCTTATGAATGAATTCTTTCATGGTTCTGGGGTTTACAAATTGAATTCACTCTTTCATATGTGTTGGCAAGCTGCTCAGAAATATTTGCACCTTAGCCTTTTCCTCTTAAAGATATGGAAGATATCGTAACAGGGAGGTGAACTTGCTGATGTACTCATCCATAATCACCTGTCCCAGCTTCTAGTCATGAAACTCTTTAGCTTTATCATCGTAGAAACGTTATGTTAAATAATTGTCTTTAAAGTATTGCTGGAACGATTCCAAAGTAACATATTTTTCCTCAATGCTGCGAACATTCTTTACTTCTTCCCACCACAGAATGGCTTTCTCCCTTAACTGATATATAGCCAATATTGCCTTCAGGTTGCTGTTGTACTCGTACACCTGAAAATACTTCTTCATGTTTATTAACCATGCCTCAATGACTTCCTCAACTTCACCATCAAATTTTTGTGTTTTTATTTTCTGAAACCCCCCTTGAAGCTCTAGCTTTTGCTTCTTAACTTCTTGCTGATCAGACAAATTCCCAGATTCCTCTTCATTGTAGTTTCTGGTCATGTTGCTTCGCTGGGATGGGCTTATTTCCACTCTGTCAGTGGTGTGTTCCCTTTTTTTTGCTCATCACCCTGTTGCATGTCCCTATTAGCACCGGGGTGTTCCATTCCTTGATTTTTCTTATCTGACAGGCTCTCAAGTATCTCTTTTTATTCTTACATTAATTGTTCATTATCCCTTCAAACTCGCACCCTCTCTTCCTGCAGTTGTTGTACTATATTCAACAACAAACTAGTTTGATGTTGTTGTTTCTCCAACAGTCTACTTGTTTGCTGGTGTTGATCAACACTAAGTTGAACCCACATCTCAGGACTCACAACTGGTTGTGTTTAGGGTTCTCCGGTGTCCTGGAGTGGTTGTTATAGTGTTCCCATTCTCATGATGTTTCTTGTTATGATTCTATTCTGTGCATTATTATACACACATCATAAATTGTTAGTTGACCCTTAGGGTCCGAACGTATGAATGTTGCTCTGATACCACTTGTAACACTCATCAACAAATTTATTTACCATAAAAAAAATTATTTACTATACTATATAAATACTTACATCTTATTACTACACATATTCTTGTTATATAATTAAACGTAATCTTAGTGCTAAATATGTTAAACAATCCATGTTAGGAATCAAAATTGTTAATCTTGTTTGTGTCATACCAAACATTGTATTATTTTCATGATTTTTAAAATATTATGTTTGTGTTTAAGCCGATGAACACTCCTATCGAAATTTCAGAAATATTGACAACTATCCCTGGCATTAATTTGATGATCTGGATTATTTAGGATTACGGGTACGCATATCCAAATGAAATCTGTTTCAATCAATTCCACGCCAGTTGTCTTTGGTGGGGGATCTGTGCACAGGCCACCTGCCCCTTGCCATCTCTGTTCGATCTATTCATTAATAAACGGTGGTAATAAATTGGAGGGAATGGACTAGGTTACCCACTAATTGACTCTTCATTATTGATTTTACTCCGCTATTTTCTCTCTAGGTCGGCTCTGTCAAGGTTTCCTTGCCAGAATGCTTCGGCCATATCTTTTCTCCTCAATGATAATGGGTTAATCCCTTATGACTGGAGCAACGCAGAGGTGCAATGTAGTTGTGATAGTTTTTTGAGAGGTTTCTAGCCAGCTATACAAACCCTCAATTTATTCATTCTTCTTTTTGGGTAAGAAACTAGACCGAAGTTCTGAATTCATTCTCAACTTCCGTTTTACTATTTTTAGTTCAAGAATATATATATATATATGACATTTCCTCCTTTTTCTTTGTCGTTCAGTATTTGGATTCCAAGCGAGAGGTTCTTTAGCCACAGGTAAGAAATTATGCTTACCCCCATTTTTGTCTTTACCAGCCTCCATTAAACAGTTACTAAAGTTTCCCTATCTAACCTTACTCACGTTTATTCAATGTTTTGGTTTGTGTAGGTAAGCTTACTTCTCAAGTAATTCTGAGTGCCTCACTTGAAGAATGGACACGACTAAATTTTCATGGTTCCCTCCAGGTATTCTGAGTCATCTATCTTGGGTCTGCATGTTTTTCGTTAGGGTTTTCTCATTGATTGAGCAACCAGAAAGTCCGTAAATATTCTAAACTTTATTCAGCATAATAAATTTTTTCTCATAATACTCTAGAGAGCCATATTCATATTTAATCAAGTCACTGATTGAGTATTTAGCTGAACTAAGGGTTCAATCTCTAGGTTTTTCCACCCGAGTTTTGGGTTTTCGGTTGAGCTCAATTAAACTATATAAGTTATTCAATTTGAAGCTTTGGTTGTAAAAAAATTAAATCCATCTTTCCATTCATGAATTTTCTTTGTGAACCTTGTAATTTGTAATATTATTCCTCTTGAATTGTCTTAGAGAAGGCTCTTTTAAATCCACCGCATGATATTTTATCACTTTTTGTCGTACTATTTCTAGTTCATAGTCGAAATCGACCTTATGCATTTCTAGTATTATCTTCCAATTAAAATGAACAGGCACTTATTTTATGGTTCTAATTTTGTTTTTGTCAGACCAAGAGGTAACTCCACAAAACTGAGGATGAATTAGATGGATATTGTGTGTGTACTTATACATGGAGGTGAGGCTATTGGGATTCACTTCCCAATGCCTCTTGGCTTTCCTTATTTACTAAATTAAAATAATATAAAATCTCACCCAATCCCTTAGGATTAGGTGTCAACATTCCCCCTTTTAATTTGAAGGGATGATTGTGAGTCCAAGCATTGTTCTGAAATTTTCAAACTTTTCTCTTCCAAGCGCTTTGGTGAAGATGTCTGAAGTCTGCTCATTTGTGGAAAAATGACGTAGATGTATGGTTTTGGCCTCAACATGATGTTGAATCAGATGGTATTTTATATTGATGTGCTTTGTTCGAACATGGAACTTCGGGTTCTTGGCCAACTTTATTGTAGAAGTGTTGTCGATCATGAGTGGTGTTGAATGAATTTGTTTCATCTGCAAATATTCTAGGATTTTCCTGAGCCACACAATTTCCTTTTTTCCTTCAGCTGTTGCCACATATTCTGCCTCGGTTTTGGAATCTGCTGGAACTGACTGTTTTTCTGATCTCCATGAGACATCTCCTGATCCAAGACTCATGGTATAACCTGAAGTAGATACCCCAATTTATTTGTCCCCATTAAAGTTTGAATCAAAGTATCTGATCAAGCTGAAATCGCCTACCTATGTATATTTGAGTCCAAAGTCTTGCGTCCCCTTCAAGTAATTTAGAAATATTTTTGCAGCATACCAATGTCCTTCACAAGGTTTTTGCATAAATCTAGAGAGGATTCCAACATAAAATTAGATCTCTGGTCTGGTGGTAGTCGGGTAGATAAGACTTCCTACAAGTTGTCTATACTTCATTGCATACTTGAATTCCTTCCCTTCAATGGATGTGAGCTTCAAGTTTTGTTCCATTGGAGTGGTTAAGGGATTTCATTCATCAATGCCAAACTTGTTCAAAAGATCTCCAATGTACTTCTTTTGAGAAAGAAATATAAATTTAGGATGTTGAGTTACTTCAATACCCAGATAGTAATGAAAATAACCCAAATCAGACATTTCAGAACCTTTCTTCAATTATTTCTTTATGGATGCAATATAACTCTCATTGTTTCCTGTCATCAAAAGATCACCTACATACACCACAAGGTATACAAATTTTTTTCCAACTTTTTTAACAAACAAAGTTGCATCATCAATTTCAAAATGTTTGAAGTCAAGTTTTAGAAGATGCTCAGTTAATTTCTCATAACAGGCCTGCAGTGCTTGCTTGAGGACATGTAAGGATTTTATAAGTTTGCATACTTTGTGTTCTTGGCCCTTCACAACAAATCCTTCTGGCTGGGACATAAAAAATTTCTCCTTTATAGATCCATTCAAAAAGGTGTTTTTTACATCCATTTGATGGAATTTCCATCCCTTCTGAGCCGCTAGGGAAAAGAGTGTCTGGATGGTCCCCCATTTTGTTGTGGCGGCAAAACTTTCTTCATAATCAACCCCTTATTTCTGTGCAAAACCTTTATCCACAAGCCTAACTTTGTGCTTTTCAAGTGAGCCATATCCTTTGTACTTGATCTTGTAGACCCACTTATAGCCAATTTGTTTAGTTGTCAAAGGAGGATTAACCAGCTTCCAAGTGCCATTCTTTATCAAGGCATCATAGCCTTTTGCATCGCTTCTTTCCATTCAACATGAGAAGTGACTTCTTTGAAGGAAGTTGGTTCATGATCTATAGACAGACTCAATTCAAAGTTATAAGCAATATCCATATCAACAGGTGAATCAGAATTATCTACATCGCCTTCGTTTTGTCTAGTGGAACTTCTTGTTCCTATCTTTCCAACCTCATTGGGACGAAAATTTTCTAGTGTCTTTGTTAGCCATTCGGGGGGACCTTTTTGAGATGGCCCAGGCTGCTCATTTTACTGAGTTGGAATTGAATCAAGATTCAATCTCTCAATTTTTTCAATCACATCATTCAAGGTGTCATCCATGGTTAGTTCTTCATGTCGGGGAGAGAGTGCTTCAGAAAATGATTCCACATATTGATTCAGTATAGGAATCCCCCCTTCAAGATGTGGAATCTGATTATCAAATTCTTGAAAATACTTTGCATGTGTGAATCTATCCAGGCGATCAAGTTTCCTCTCAACAACATTGTTAGTCTTGGAATATTCAAGGAATATGACATCTCTTGCTATTACAAACTTCTTATTGTCTTCATCATAGAGACGATATCCTTTGGAGGTACTGGAATACTCCAAGAAGATACATTTTTGGCTTCTAACACCAAGTTTATTCCTTTGTACCTTGGGTATCAATTTTATTCTTTTGTTTCTGATTGAATTTGAAGGAAACCTATTCTTTATGTATACAAGACATAGAACTACATCAGCCCAAAACATCAATTTTACATTCTTAAAAAACATCATGGAGTGAACCATATTTAAAATTGTCCTGCTCATTCTTTCAGCTACACCATTTTGTTGGGGATTATAGGTCACAGTTGTTTGGTGTTTTATCCGATGTTGACAGAGATCATTTTCAAATTCATTTGAGGTGTATTCTTTTCTATTATCAGTACACAAAGAGCCAATATGAGTTTGTGCATCATTTTCAATCCATGCATGAAAATTATTGAATGTTTGACAAGCATCAGATTTGTTCTTCAATAAGTAAACCCAACACATTCTGGTGTAATCATCAATAAATGTCATCATATATTTATTTCCATTTGCATAAGCAACATGCATAGGGCCACATAAATCTGAATGAATAAGCTCATGTTTTCTATGTGCTCTGGAATGTGAATCATGGAATGGTTGTTTGCTATGATTTCCTAGAATACAAGCATCACATTTCTTAAGTTTCCTAGGAATTGTAGGCAGACCATTAACACCATTTTTCTTCAAAAATCGAAGTTGTCATAGTTTAAGTGTCCAAATATAGCATGCCATAAAAGACCTGATGGGAATATACCTTCATCATGATGTGAATTGAATGTAAATTTTTGTGCATGAGCAGAGAAACCTTGTAGCTTCAAGAGTCTTCCTTCTTCTACTCCCTCCATGACAACTGAGCGATCTGATGCTTTTCTGACCTCAACCTTGCCATAAAACATGTGAATGGAGTGTCCTTGCTGGAGGATGTGGACCAAGGACAACAAGTTTCTCCTCAACTCAGGGAGGTATAGAACCTCATGTAGAAGATGACCTGGAATACAAAGCAGCTTAAGCCTGATTGTGCCAAGTCCTGATGGCTTGAGTTTGGATTTATTTGTGAAGTATGCTACTCCATCAACTTTGTGAGTAAATTCTTCAAAAAAATCTTTTCTAAATGTCATGTGACATGTTTCTCCTGAATCTAACAACCAATCGTTTCTCCAAGAAGTAAATGAAACATCAAACAAGTCTTCAACTAATCCATTGTTACAACGTTCTACAACATAATGAGTGGATTCAGGTGCTTTACCTTTGTATTTGTCATGAGTGTTACCTTTTTCTTGATTTCTTTACTGCTCAATTTTATCCCGAGGTAGCTTACATGTAGATGAATCATGCCAGTGTTTATTGCAGTGTATTCAATGAAGATTGGATTTTTTAGTTTGAGTTTGTCTGCCCCCCCTTCCTCTGAAATTTATTCTTCCTCTTCCTCTTCGGCCACCTCTTCCTTTGGAAGAATCTTTAGCATGACTCTTCTCTATATGTGCAAAGCATACAACTTCTTCAGAAGACAGAGGGGCTGTCATCTTTCCAAAATCTGTCTCTCTTTTTGCAAGCTTTTTCTCAAGGGAATCAAAGGTGATTTTCATGAAGTGTCCACTTACCTGCAAGGACTCAAGATAATGTGAGTAAGTGGGATACAATGCCTTAACATATGTTATGAGAGGTATATCAAATTCTACACCAGTGTTCTTAATGTCATGCATGATAGATCTTACTTCTGAAGCTAAATCATGAGCGTCATCATTTTTCAATTCAAGATTGAACAACTTAATCATTAATTGAATAGTTTCAAGTTCTGAATGTGATTCATAGAGTAATTTTAGCTTTCTCAAGGCTTCATAGGGATTCGAAAATGGTGTAATATGGTGACTCACCTCTTCGTTTATGAAAGTTGCAATCAAGGCATAGGCCTTGCAGTTCTTGTTTTCCCAAATGGCGATCTCATTCTCTGAGGTGGGTTTTGCTGGTGGAAGGTCTCCTTCTCCTTCACAAATTCCTCTCCACAACACATTAAAAATGAGAGTGTGCTTGATTTTCCGAGACCATTCGAGATAGTTCTCCTTGTCGAAGAGAACAAATCCTATAATAGATATGAAATAATGCATTCTTTTGAAGAAAAAAATACTTTGCTGTCACGGTAAAAATTCAATTCTGGTTTAAATTCTGCATTTTTTTTTTTTTTTTGTAAAAAAAATTGGGAAAAAACAGAGGTATTATGTAAGAGAGGTATTTTCTCGGGGAGGTGTTTTCTAGAGAGGTTTTTTACCAGGGGAGATATTTTCTGGGGTGGGTATTTGCTGTAAAAAAAAAAAAAAAATTGAAAAAACGCCGTAGAGGCTGAGGGATGGAACGTAAAGGATGGGAAGGGTGTGCGGATGGGAGGGTGAGCATGTGCAAGGGAAGGTAGTGGGTTTGTATGAGGGAAGAAGGGGCCGTGAGCAGGGAGGGGAGCAATGGGGGGAGGGGGAGGTGAGTAGACGTGGGTTGGGAGGGGTGAGCGAGTGGGTAGGGTAGAGTGGCCGTGAGTGGGGAGCGGAGCGATGGGGGGAGGGACAGGTGAGTGGAAGCGGGTTGGGAGGTCCGAGCATCTGTGAGCGGGGAGTGGGATGGGGAGAGGAAGGGAGAGGAGGGGGATGGGGAGAGCATGAGGGAGGGATGAGGGATGTGAGGTGATTGCCGAGGGGTGTGAGGTGAGTGGGGTGTGAGGGAGGGCGGAGGGGTGTGAGGAGAGCGGGTTGTGGGATGGGGAGAAGAGGGGAGGCAAGGGGGATGGGGAGAGCATGAGCATGAGCGTAAGGGAGAGTTGTGAGGGTGGAGCAGTGTAAAAATTAAATGTGCAGAGATGAAATTGCACAGTTAAAATTAAATTTGTAGAGTTGAAATTGCACAGTGATATGCAGAGAAAAATGAGGCAGAATTTGCCAAAAAAAAATGCAGAATTATTCCAGAATTGCAGAATGCTAGGAGCAGTAAAAGAAGAATGGAATGAATAGTAAAAAAGGAACTGAATGCACAATGAAAGTCTGCAAAAAATGCAGAATATGAGAGAGTTACACCAAAGGCAGGAATGCCAAGAATGGGACTGGCTTTGATACCATGTCAGACGAGGAGGTAACTCCACAAAACTGAACATGAATTATATGGAGATTGTGTGTGTACTTATACATGGAGGTGAGGCTAATAGGATTCACTTCCCAATGTCTCTTGGCCTTCCTTATTTACTAAATTACAATAATATACAATATAACCCAATCCCTTAGGATTAGGTGTTAAAAGTTTTCTGCCTACAATCACAAAAAGGTGTACAATCTTCCTTATTGTGTAGAGTTCAGGCCTTGAGCCATCCGTTTATGTTTTTCTTTAAGTTCTCTGCGATATTTTTCCAGTTTGTAGGAAGAAAAGATTATGATAAAGGTTATCTTTCCTTTTTAAATTGCTGAACATTTTTATTTTGAAGAAGATGATGGAATTATTATTCTACTGTTCTTGACTATTTTACTCTTCTCAACATTATCATTCGCATATTTTTGATAGTTAGCTTTTTGTGTAACTAAAGAATTGTACGAGTGACTAGACCACCTTGCCCATTGTCCGAGTTAACCATGACTGAGGGATGATGAGTCGAGGGTTGTGTTTCTCAACCTGCACCCTCGACCAACAGTCTGCTTTGTAGTATTTTCAACCTTAAGAATATTTATTGTAATTTATTTGAAAACATTTTGTATCTATAAGCCACCTTGCACTATAATATTTTCTTGAATATCATTTCACCGTCTTTCTTGGTACGGTTTACTAAACTAAACTTTTACAGTTTACTATTAGACAAACTTCTACTATTTACCACAATAAATTTTCATTAAGTGTAACAACCATAACCTAAATCTCAGTGTTCTTTACTGCTACAACACACAGTTTGTTATTTAAAGCGGTAATAATTCATTCGAAATATTTCCTTCCATATTCACAACTATTTATCTTAAAATACAAGTAATCACTATACACATATTTTCCATATGCATAAATGATTTATATATACACTAAAATAATAAGGATAAACAGTATCATTATTTCCAATGCTTGTCTATCATCAAGTTACTGGTCTGTCATTAGTAATTATTCATCTATTCACACTTAGACCAAACTGAATCTGTTATTAAATATTTGCTCAGATACTTATTCGGTTACGCAGTCTCATATTTCAGGTCCTCCCAACCTTCAAGAGAGGCGATTACATCCTCCTCTTGCCCCCGTGCGCCAATCCTGAAAGGTACGGGTTGACAGTGGATATTTCTGCTTTGACCTTAGGACACCTAATCCAGTTAGTACCAGAAGTAAAAATTAGGAAAATTGAGTGTTATTCCACTAGTCTCTACCAGCTCTGGAAAATCTACACTCTTCCTTAATCCATGAACAAAACCCCTACTCCTTACTGAGATCAGTCTCTTATCCCCAAAGGAGCAGGTAACTGTTTCCAACTATCCAAACCACCTTCCACTTCTTGGAAAACAAAAATTAGGATTGCTGAGTGTTATTCCACTTGTCTCTACCAGCGCTAGAAAATCTACATTCTTTCTTAATCCATGAACAAAACCCCTACTGCTCACTGTGATCAGCCTCTTATCCCCATAGGAGCATGTAATTGTTTCCAACTGTCCAAACCACCTTCCAATTCTTGAAAAACATTTACCATCGGCTTTTACTTTTTATGAAGTCACTTTCCATAACTGATTTTTTTATTATTATTCATAATTATCACTAATGAAAATAACTTTTCAGTAAAACATTAATAGTTCCAATATTTTTTTAAATAATTAAAGATAACTAATTAACAACTAGTTATCATGCAGTTGTCACAATATTGCACTTAATTTCAATGTGACCTCTTCCGAGGTGAAAAGGCTAAAAGCATACATTGTGTTTAGCTATAGTTCATATTTTGGATGTATACTAGCATTAGTTTAATGTTATTAAATGTTATGTGCTATGTTATTATGAAATGTTTTGTGTTATATTATTAAGTTAGTTTTTAAGTGGGAATTTTTTTAGACAGGGAAATTAACTTTCGAGTCTGTATCAAAAATTCATGACTTTCACAAAGATGGAGGCGTCCAGCATTGGGGGATTCTATCTCTAACTTGATATGACTAGCAAAAAAAACCTTACCTCATCAATTTTGAACCTATAACCTCCCACTAAATATCCAAGTGGTGAATTGACTAAAGACAGGAGGATTCTATCTCTAACTTGATATGACTGGCTAAAAAAACCTTACCTCATCAATTTTGAACCTATAACCTCCCACGAAATATCCAAGTGGTGAATTGACTAAAGACAGAAAGGAGGTTACGTGATATGGTGAAACGATAGCTTATGCATTCAGCCTTGACCATACAGAAACTGCCACCTTCGCTTATGTAGGCACGGGATCTCATACGAATAGGGTAAATTAATGCTGTTGAAACCCTTGTCCCGGGTTTAGACATTGCTTAATACGTTGGGTTTGGAACTACATATAGATATTAAACCGGAACTGCAGACGTTTCTTAATCCGTTGGTTCTGGAACTACATATGGATATTAAACCAGAGCTACATGCCATGCTACTCTTACTGATGGTGTTGGATCATTCAAATGCATCATTAACTGAATTTGCTAAAAATAAGAATCAGTAGTAGCGGGAGGGTTTATATTTGTTGCTAGGACACACTCGTTTAAAATACATTTGAAATGTTCATAATCACTGGAATATTCTCCAAATTAAATATTTAATGCTTTATTTTATTTCAAAACATTTAAATGTTTTGGAACTCATCTAAACCGAAAATTGAGGATCTATACCTGGAACTTTGTTTAAATTTCTGCTTATGTGTTGGTTCATCGATACTAGTGGGATATATATGTTGGTCTGGAATTTCAAATTTATGTTGTACGTACATTGAAAATTTGATAGCAGTCATGTGTTTTCAGTGTTTTTGGTTTACTTTTTATATAGATTTATGAATGTGAAGTATGCTTGTAGGTAGTTAGAAGAAAAGAAAAATCTTTTAAGCATGATAGGATACTAATTTAATACTATAACACAAATTCTTTTGATGAAATATATAATAATATAATAATGTTGTTCAATTAAAGAATGTTACTATTTCAATTTCTCGATATTTCTTTGTGTGTCTATCCACCAATTTTTTTTGAAAATAAAATAAAAAAATTGTGAAAAAAATGAATACATTTCTAATAGATCCACCCAAATATAGTAACATAAAATAGTTGCTGCAACAGATTCTCAATGTAAGTCTTTGTCTAAAATTTAAATCAGTCATCAGAATATAAATGGCTCATTAGAATTAACGACTATCAATTTAAATCGTTACCCATCAAATTTTATTTATCTCAATTTTTGAGTTTCAAGTCTCCCTAGCCGTAAAATAGATTTAAAATTTAAAAAAAAATAAAAACGGGTTCTGTGGAACGTCAAATTTCAGGTCTCGGCTGTGTTTTTATGGTTCGTGTACATGATAATTTATAGGTCCAGACTAGTCCTTTCGAAAGACTGCAAATAAATAAAGCGAGCGACGTCTGACCAACTCTAAACTGAATCCGCAGACTATCATTACATCAATTTCAATGGACTTCAGAAGAAACTTCAACAATGGAGTTCTGGGGACTGTACAAACCCTCAGACGAAATGAAGTGGGCACATTCTCAGGTTTTAGAAGTTCATTTTTATTCTTTGGTCCATAATAGCAATCAACGGATGAGAGTCGACCACTTGTTTATGAACGACAGGATAAAATATATCAGTTTAGGCCAATGGCATAAAGAAGAGGGATTAAGATCAATGAAATCGACTTTGTTGATGGCATCATAGTCTGAGAAGCTAGAGGACGTTAATGTCATGCCTTATGAAGCCGACGTTGACATCCAAGAAGTTTGAGAGAAAGTGAATTTTATATGTATTCATTCACTATGGAAACTGTGAAGGCTGGTAAATCACTGGAGGAGGTGGTCCGATGGCTGCATCGTTTCCATGTCAGGGCTAAAATATATCCTATCAATGACTTTACCATATGTGGGTGAACATCCATGCTATGTATATACACTGCAAGATCATAGCCATCGTTTTCTGCCCCATTGTATGGATTTGATGAATTCCACGGATAAATTTTCCATTCTATGTCCAAATATATTTGATCTTGAAAAGGAGAGATAAAAGAAATAATAAGAGTCTAACTTTTTGAGTATTTCTATATCATATAATTCCGTTCCATTCTATGTCCAAATATATTTGATCTTGAAAAGGAGAGACATAAAAAAATTAATAAGAATCTAACTATTTGAGTATCTCTATATTATATAATTCCGTTCCATTCTATGTCCAAATATATTTGATCTTGAAAAGGAGAGACATAAAAAAATTAATAAGAATCTAACTTTCTGAGTATTCCTATATTATATAATTCCGTGATGGGGTGCATAGCATCCAATAGGGGCTTGGGTCCTTTTGCAATTTCCCTCGTCATGGTCATTTTAGCTTTTTTTCATAAGTGTTATTGCTTCTTGTCTGCCATGCTACCTACATGACATACGCAGGGAAAAGGGGGTGCAGATGGCAAGAGGGCTCTTCTCTTTGCTTAGGACTCAGTAGCTACATACTTGAATGAAATTTCTATAGATGCGATGCTCAGGACTCAGTCACTACATACTTAAATGAAGTTCCTAGAGAGACAGGGAGAAAAATTAGGCAATTGGTAACTCAGGCCAGTGTAGAGAGACCATCTTTCTCTGATTAAAAGATAACGAATGGGCCTCTTATTGTGTTCTCGACCTTGGCGTGCAAGAGACATCGACTTTCGCGTGCAAGAGACCAGGAAAAAAAAAATCTCAATTGTGTGGCTCTTCTAGCAGATGAATACTTTGCTTGGCCTGGTTTTGAAAGACAAATAGGTAGAATGTCACAATGTATTTGCATTATTGGAAGACCTCAAGTTGTGGAAGCAATATCTCACTATGGACAAGCTTGATTCAAGATTGACTCATTTGAATGGTACTGCTTTACCATTGAGACATTTGAGAATACATTTTGTATTTTGTAATCGAGAGTAATAGAAAAACATGAATCACCCAATATCTCTATGAATTAAGAGGGTTCTTCTTTTTGATCTTACGTTAATACACTAAATCTTAAATTAAAAAGAAGAATCTATATTATAATTTATTTACAATAAATAATAAAAAAAATATATTTTAATATATAAATAAATATATCTTAATAAATATAATATGCTTTTTAAATAGCTTAAAATTTATTATTATTATTATGATCATAGAAGTTTATTTATCTTAATTTCTTTTCATATTTATCAATTCAAAATATATCAAAGCTTAGTATATAGAAATATTTAAGTTATAAAGTGTTTTTATTTGAAAACAATTCTTCTCAATTGCTACTGTACCATTGTGTACCATTTGTGTATCGTTGATTTTGATGTTAAACAACTCCTCTCAAATGCCACTTGTATCATTCTATACTATTGATTTTGATGTTACCTTAAAATTAAATATTGTTATTAATCAATTACAGAAAACGATTTTAAGTCCTCCAAAAAAAACTATAAAATTATATTAAGTGAGATTCAATAACTGATGTTGTATTTTGAAGAGAAATTTGGATTAATAGTTCAATCCAACGTCTGAGCGAAAATAAGGAGAACTGTAATTTGTTGAAAAAATAATTTGCATAGTTTTGTAAGTTCAAAATATCTCTTCTGCTTTGCTAGTGAAAATAAAAAATAATAATCAAATCCAAGAATCTTGCTTTATTCCAAATACTTTCTCCCATGTTATATGTGAAGCTGCTGTATGTAGCAAGTCACTCAAAACTGGATGTGGAAAGGCTAAGATCCCATGTTATATGTGAAGTGGTTGTGTGTAGCGGGTTCAAAACTTGATGTGTGTTTTTAATATTGAACTATTGAGGGATTTATGCAACACATTATATTCAGTATCATTTTTTGGATGCAAATGCATTCATTTATGACCATGGAAATGGTTATAGATGAATGACTGACTTAACACAGAATTAACACTTTATACTCCCAGTTCAATTGATTTAATATAATTTTAATAATAAAACTTTGCAAGAAAACATCTTTTGTACATTCTCCTAAGCTAAGATATATGATATAAATTCATTATTAGTTTAAATATATGTATAGTATATTTTTACAACTTTCTGAATGTAAAAACAAAAAATTATGAAGTAAAAAGCAATATAATATAATGATTTATGAATTTGATTTATAAGTATTTTTATATATTTTTAATATTTTTAATTAAGATGAAAAGTAAGTTTATTTTAGAATAAGGCTGTTATTATTTTAATCTAACTATTAATGATTATTAAATGGATGTTAAGGATTTATTTTTCATAAAATATTTTGGAATATTGATAATAGTATTCACAAATTAGAGATTGAGATTTATCTTCAAAGTAGTTATGTTATTTTTGATTTTTTAATTAATTTGATTAATTAAAAAATGACATAGGAGGAGAAGTCATTTATTTTAGGTATAGCTTATTAATAATTAATAATATTGATTCATAGTAAAATAACATGTCTTTTTAAAAATGAGAAACATTTTATCTTTAAATGAGACTAAATTTCCAAATTTCCAACATCAAAATTCTTATTTCATATATTTAACTTATATGTTAATTTATTTTATAATTAATAATAAAATTTATTTAACATGTATTAGTGTAATATTCAAGCAACGTAAATCCTGGCTGGAATTTTCATCTGTAACCGACATAGGCTTATCCCAGTGAAGTGTTGGTAATGGCATCTCTGGAGATGCGAAGAGTGAGCGAGCAAGGAGCCAATAAGAGAACATACATCTGGGCTATAAGGGTTAGATTTAGAACCGTGAGATCTTGGAAATGCAAAGCTTTTTTGGAACCATTATGCTTTTCTTGGGAACGCTCCAAGAAAGATAAAACAATAACTATTTTTCGTTATAAATTTAATTACGTTGTTATTATAATTATTTTTAGAATACTTTATTATTATTATAATATTTAATAATTATAATATGAAAATAAATGTAATTTAGATTAATTGATATTTTTGTAAAGAATTTACTTTTAGAATTCATAATTTTAGTTATATGATTAAAAAAATTGATGATTAAATTTTATATATCTAGGTTATTACAAATGCAGTACATTCACATTCAAGGTCTATTGTTGTTAAATTTTCATATTTTAATATCTATATTTTATATACTTAATATTATGATGTCGTGATGCCATATTTTTATATTTAGCAATTGGATAGTCTATCCATATATAAACAAATTTTGGAAAAGTCTAGGCGGTGAAAATCGGTACACTACAGTTTTGCAGAGTCCTGACGATGGAGGCAGCGAAAAACGGTGCACTCCAGTTTTTGCAGAGTCCCGAAGATGGAGGAAGTGAAAAACAGTACACTACAGTTTTTGCAGAGTCCCGACCATGGAAAATTGTGAACTCCATGAAATTTATTACGAACATTTCATCACTGTCACTAGAATCTAAATTCAAGCGAATCTTAATCTGTCACTCATACTTTGCTCCACTCAAAATTTGTCACTGGTAACCATTTAACTTTGTTTACTCTCACTTTGCAACTCTGATGAACACTTTATTTTGACCTGTTAAGTAAACTAACTCGTACATTTTAGGGACATTAAAGTGTGTGATATAATAAAGGTAGTCAATTTGTAAATAAGTTACCTGCATTATATCATATTTGAATGATATAACACAACTTTCTTTTAGAGATTTCATTTAGTTATATCTGTATCATTTTTAAATAACTGTGTTTGGAGGTTCCATTTAGTTTAATTCAAACTCTTCTTTTAACTAAAAATGAATAAAGAATGTTGACAATATGAACTAGAAAGTTGAAAATAATTATAAAAATCTTTGTGATACCATACAGTAAAAAATAAAACACTCGAACCAAACTTGAAAGGTTAACACTTTGAGGAAAACAGTTTTTATTTATGAATTTATAGGCCTTTATTGTATTGTTGGATTAATAATGTTAATTTATAGGATGTGGTATAAATTCATAATTAAATTTAATTCCATTTTCCTTTTTAGAAATTTCATATAACCTTTTGTACAATTTAAAATGGATCTACGTTATTTTTTAAATTTTAGTGATAAGGTTTTTTTAATGTTTTTTTTTCAAAGTTCTAGATTATCAAACTTGTGTGTTATCCAGGATGATTGTACCGACATGTTATAAAATTAGTGGCCAAAATCGATCATGTCAATTAAGTACGAGCTCGACCCATCGATTGATTCCTCACTTTGAATTGTTTTGAAACCCTATAAGAATGAATGGCTACAATTGAAGATCCAAATCTTAAAATAAGACGTAAACACTTTGTTTTTTATTAGGCATTTGATTATTTTGAAATCCCACAATGAAATCACAAACAAGTGTTAATAGATTTATATAAAAATTGAATTTATCATGTTATTACAATGAAAAAAGATATTAAGCTAAATATACAAGGTTCTGATGCATATGTCGATGGTGGTTTAGAGCATAGTTACCAAATTCGTCCGAATTGGTATAAAAAATTCGGAAATTGGCGAGTTCGATTCGAATGGCGAAGTGTTCGGTGAAATTTGATACGGTTCGATTCAATTCTTCGAGCAAAGTAACACTCAGAACTGGAGTGTTCTGCATAATATTGTACTCGTAAATTGAATGAACACTGGCTACTCGTCCGAACGTTAAACGTTAAGACTGCTTGAGAGCCCGTTTGAAACGATAAGGTACTCTTTAGCTTTGGGAAAGGAATGGCTTTATTCGAGATTCGTGGGTATAAATTGTTTTAAGCTGGAATATATAGATATTTGCGTATATTTAAAAATTCAAAATTAAAGAAATGAAATATAAACATTTGTCAAATTGGAAAATTTCTAATTTTTAAAATTTCTAATTTTTAATTTTATTATTGTTTTTATTTAGACATATTTTTAAAAGAAACAGAAACAAATGGAAAATTGGAAAATTCTTATATTTCAATTGTATTTTTATATTTTTGACAAATTTTAAATTAATAAGTTTAGAATCGTGATTTTTGTATTTATTTATTAGATAAGAATTTTGAAAAAATAAGTTTTGAAACCAAAAAGCTATGTAAGATTTAAGTTTTGGAAGTAAAAAGAAATGTAGTTTTTTAAAATTTTAGTTTAATGTGTTTCTAATATTGTTATATTTTCAAGAGTTATTAGAAATTATTCAAAATTGAAAATGAATTTGAATGAAAATGGTCAGAATATCTCATATTAAAAGAAAAAATATTTATATAGCTAAATATTAAAGATGTATACTATCGAATTTTTTCTGAATTGAAAAAATCTTATACGAATTTTTATCGTATCGTATCGAATTCGAATTCGAATTCGAATTAGAATTTGGTAACTATGGTTTAGAGTTATTATGACATTTTTGGGATTATACTTAATTCTAAATCTAAGCATACCAAGTGCACCTAAAATTTTGCAAATTGATTCCATTTTATACGTGTCCCATGTGACCCATAGTGCATAATGAGACATCACTATGAAAGGAATACCAAGTGCACCTACAATTTTGCAAATTGGTTCCATTTTATATGTCTGCCATGTGGTCCATAGTGCATAATCAGACATCACTATGAAAGGAAGAGCCTTTGTAGGTTATAAAAAAACCAATTTTTTTATCCAAACAATTCTCCAAACATATAATTTCTTTTAAATAAAATAATTCATATTTATAGTTTAAATATTCAATTAAATAACATAACATATGTGTGTTATCCACGATGATTGTATCGATATTTTATAAAATTAGTGGTCAAAATAGACCCATCGATCGATTTTTCACTTTGAATTGTTTTGAAACCCTATAAGAATGAATGGTTACAATTGAAGATCCAAACCCTAAAATAAGAGGTAAACACTTTATTTTTATTAGACTTATATAAAATCACAAACAAGACTTATATAAAAATTAAATTTATCATGTTATTACAACGAAAAAAGATATTAAACTAAATATGAAAAGTTCTGATGCATATGTTGATGGTGGTTTAGAGTTATTGTGACATTTTTTGGGGTTATACTTAATTCAGAATGTAAGCATACCAAGTGCACCTACAATTTTGAAAATGGGTTCTATTTTGATACGTCTACCATGTGGCCCATAGTGCATAATCAGGCATTACTATGAAAGAAAGAGCCTCCATAGGTTATAGAAAAACCAATTTTTTTATCCAAACAATTCTCCAAACATATAATTTTTTTTTAAATAAAATAATTCCTATTTATAATTTAAATATTCAATTAAAACACATAACACATCACATATTTTTTCCTCTATAGTACTCTTTCTTACATTATTGCTTTACAACGTTTCTCTTTGCCACATATGATACAATCGCTAGTATAATTTTTAATATATATATATATATTCTTTTTTTTTCTTTCACTTATTTTATATATATATATATATATATATATATATAATTATTTTATTATAATTTATGAGAAGTTTTAATAAATTTATTAAGTAAATTTAAAAATAGAGAAATATTATTGTGTTACAAAAATAAATTATTATTATTTAAATTTATACAATAAATTTAGATTAAAATTTTTAATATGAATGAGTTTTATTTAAATTATTTTAATTGTAATATGCATGTTGTGATTGTTTCGGTTGAAGTGAAGTTGATTTTAATTTTATTAATAAAAACAAATTGTAATATACCAAATTAAGTTATATTAATTTATTATTTTTTTCTATTTTTTATTTTAAATTAGGTTCATTTTATTAGTTCTTGCTGATGTGGGACTCTGGAAATAGATTTTTTCATTTACCAATATTAGTTTTGGGTTGAACCTAACAAGTTATAAAGTTCAAGTGAATTGTTAGCATTTCATTGGTGTCTTACTTCGTGTTCCTATGAAATTATGCCACATTGAGAATCAATTTTATTAACTTGACACTTGTATTTTTCCGGAGTTTTGAACTTTACTAAACGACTATTTCATTGATGTCAATAACAAGGCAAGTGTAAAGATAAGGTAGTTCTTGTGGGGTCCCTTGTGCTTAGAGCTAGTTGTGAGCCCTGGTTTTCCACGCAGACAAATCCACGACAGGGATATAAGAGGAGCAATCAGATCCATCCATTTTTCTTGTATAGATGTGTGATAGCTCAAATTAATAAGGAAATATTAAGAATATCTGTACTGATTAGTTGTAAAGGTGGTTCCGCCTTCTCGTCTTGAACTTGTGTTGATGAATGTACATGAAAGGGTAACCAAACCTGAGAACTCGTTAGAATAAATTCCACACCTTTTGTTGATAAGTGCATATATGGAACAGTAATTAAGTCGAAAATTTCTTAGAATGGTTTGATGGATGTATCGAATTTAAATCCCAAGGAATTATAGTAGTCGGATACCAATTGTATCAAACGTGTGCAGATCTTTTGCTTGGAACCCAAAAACTAGGCCTGGGTTTTGGTAATGAGGATTTTTTAATTTCTGCAACAGTTTATTACAGCGTAATGGGAACTGAACTTAGAAATTATTGTGTGCTAGTTTAAATCCTAAAGAACCACAGGCGTTCGATGTGAATAAAGCCATTGATGAATCTCAGACAGTGAATTTATCGCATGTTCGAATAAACCAGAATGGGCTCACTGCCTGTAAATTTATGACAAACCAACATACCCAACTGCGTTCCAATGCATAGACAAATATTTTTCTGCCGATATTTGGGCTTTTATTCTTATCCAAGTGAATTAATGTCCATTAATGTTTTCACCGTTTGTTAAACATTACGACACCGGCTGAAATTCCAGAGAACTCTACAGTGGAACTTCCTGAATATTGCACAAGAAGAGCTCGGCAATGACTTTCAAAGCTTCCGAGCACTAAACTTTCTCCACATGCTAATCGCATTTTTTCCCATTAAACAATTGCATTTCCCTCTGTACCCTTGGGTACCCATGTGCACCGATAAACCAATCACGAGGTTGGTGGGGTGTAGTTTAGAGGTTTAGCCGTCACAGATCAGGCAATAAAATTATTTATATGTAAGAACTGCTCTACATAAGTTAGGATGTTTAGCTTTCTACATAATTATAGTATTATTTACTTTATGAGCAGAATAACCATCAAGTTACCCTAATCAAAATAAAAGTAAATTTGTAAAAACTAGAAACGCTATTTATTTATGTTTAGACATTTTGAAAAAGCTATATCTTAACCTTTTCACACTATATATAAATTTATAATTTTTTAAAAAACATAACATCCATTAAAGTGGTGGGGACTATTGTGTCTTCTAATACTTATTATTATTATTTGATTTAAAGTTTTACTCCAATATCTCATCTAGGGCTTTAATACAACCTATTTCTTGTAGGAAGTTGTAGAGTAAGTCTAGACACAACAACTCATAAAATATAAAATGGTTCAAACAATTAACCATATTAAGGTTTCTTTTTGGGGTCTACAATATGTTTTTTTCTTTGCAAACTTAGTCACATATAGAGAGATTTGAACCTTGAATATCTTAGCTTTAAGAGATTTCACATTATTTTTATCACCAATTGAATTGCCTCTGTAACACATTTATTATAAGATTTTGAAATCTATGATGTTAAATATAAATTTCAAAATATTTTCAAAAATGTATAATATTAATAATATTTATAATCAATTAATGAATCAACATTATACCCATATTAAATAAATTAAAATAAACAAATCTATGAAAATAAATATATTAAATTTATATTATTATATATATAAATTTATTTAAAAAAATGAAATAAAATAAATATTGTTATCAAAAATATAAAAATGGAATTCAAAAATTTGAAACATTAATTTAACAAATTAAAATCATACACGCATACATTTAGTAACATATGACAATTTGTTTTTTTATTATTCCCTTCCCATCTAATAAGAACGAATAAACACTATATAACACTATATACACGACCAACTCCTACAACAAAACCAAAACTTAGTGGTTGAGTCCCCGTGGCTTGCCAAACTTACATTCTGTCCTAGTGTCAGCGAAGGGAGAAAAACTCCTTCATATAGTTGGATTGAAGTAGGATTATCCTAGTGTTGGGAGAAAAACTCCTTCATATAGTTGGATTGAAGTAGGATTAGGAAACCCTTTGTCTTCAACTCCAATATTTTAACCACAACTTAATATAGATCACCAAAATGTTTTTGCCACCTTATACCCTATGTGAGAAATGGGAACCAGGTAGCTACCTATCTAAGGGAAAATTGGATCTTAAATTGGAAAATATATTGCCAAATATATTTAATATATGAGATACCACATCATGATTGGAAAATGAGTGGCTATGTAGCCCTTATATAAAGCACTCTCTCAACGAATTCAATATAAATGGAAACCCTAAGGAGATAAAGGGCTCTCTCAATGAATTCAATATAAATGGAAACACAAAGGGACAGTTAAATTCAAATTGAGCATCAAAGTATTTTTCACTATAGTATTTTCCAATGTTGACGTTAGAAGTCTCTTGTTCTTCGAAATTGTATCATACTTCTTCAATTTTGTTTTGTTATATTTTTGTTTCTAGATGGAAATATTTTTCCTTGCTAAAGTGTAATTGTCATTTTTCAATTTTATAAGCTCTTCAAGGTAAATATGAGTTCAATGTTATTATCACATGACTTGATCTCCAAGTTTCAGTAACAGAAGTGGGGCCTACAAATCTGAAATTACTAATACCCCTTATGAACACCAGATGAACTAGATCACTGATACCCCTTATGAAAACGAGATCATTAAGGAGTCTAAGCACCCCTCATGAGTCCTGATCAATTCCTAAGATAGAACTTCTTTTCAGACCATCTACATCCCAAGCAAATCACTGAAACAGTGTGCATGTTGTTTGAGGGTTCCAAATGTACCAACAATCCTTCCTGCATGCGGTTATGACTGAAATATTCCATTTTTGTGTATGTGATCGTAAGATATGTGCCACTTTTTCAAGGCTGGCATACAGGCCACTACCCATAAAAACTCCGAACTTTTCAGAACTCATTCTATAATGAAAACAAGTCTAAAAAATCAATATTAGGGCTAGATATTACTCAAAACATGTCATTCACATACCATACATTTTGTTAAACATGTAGTAAAAATAGAAGCTACAAGTCGTGAATGCATATATGATCATGATGTTCTTAACTTCATGAGAAAATCATCAACAAGGATCCATGCCTTCTTGTTATCTCATGCATACATTAACCATTAAATAAATTATCCAATCATGAACAAGATCCATATCGAGAGCCCATCATATAACCATGCCTATAACCAACATATAACTAGAATAATAGCTATGAAAAACTAGCCATAAGATCAACAAACATGTGCTAATCAATCAAAATGGGAATGTAACTCATATTAACATGCGTAAATGTCAAATAATTCAGGATTTCCACGTACTACCCAACCATAAATTGCGCTAAACCTAAAAAAAATCAAAAGTAAAAAAATAAAAATAATAATAAAAATAATAAATCAATTTAATTTATTTTGTTATATTACAACCTTATTTTTATTAATAATGTTAAAATAAACTTCCTTCTAAACCCAAAAAAAATCGCAATATACATATTACAATTTAAAAAATTAAATAAAATTAATTTATATTAAAATTAATCTTATTAAAAAATGTAATACTTATAATAAATTATCATATATATATATATATATATATATATATATATATATATATATATATATATATATATATATAGATTTTTTTTTTTCATATTGTATTCTTCCAAACAACAGTTACAATTTGGGAGGAAGCTGCGACAAAGGCATTTCAGCTAAGCGGGAGGTCGACTATTTGGTATGTCCTCGTATCCGTCATTCTATGTTTAAAAACTGGTTTTTCTGTTAGCAATTTGATAATGCCACAAGTTGGTTCTATAGGGATAACAAATTATTTCTCATGCAATGTTAGCTTTTTTGTTGGTTTTGGTTTGCATGTAATGGCAGAGGGGGCTGAGCTGGAAATTGTTCCATGCTTTCACAACCCTCTTGATCCTCGTTACCTAATCCTCATATATGTTAAATTGCATTGGTTCGGTCCGTGTTTCTCTGATGATAATGACTGTCTGTTCTGGAATTCTTTTCTTATTGTCTTCAATGGTTGGGTAGCGTTTTCTCTTCTTATCCACAAGTATCTGAAGAAGCTTGTTCTTAGGTATCAGAAGAATAGGGGTAGCATTTATGGTAGGTATTTCTGGGTTTGCACTACTAATACCTCATTAAATCATATTAGTGCTCCAGTCTATAATTTGAGGTCTTCTTATCTCCAAACCTTCTCATGCATCTGGATTGGGAAGTCTTTAGGAATTCAAATCTATTTATACGTCTAGACTGGGAAGTCTCCCTGTATACAAATATTTTTAAGTGTATAGACAGGGAAGTCTACTTATATTCTGTTGCACCTTCATAGGGCTAGTCATAAGCTTGAAGGAACTGAGTATTCATGGCCTTCTCAATTCTGGGGAACAAAGGCTATATTGTTTTCTCTAAGAAAAAAATTCTTAATGTTAATCCAATGCTCGCTGAAAGTCGCAAATGGGAAAGCACAGATTGTTAATTTTTGACGGATTGGTTTGCAACAGCACTACTACAATGATTAGAGTCATCAGAATTATCTGCAATTTATTCTTGAATCTAAGTTTTGTAGGATTGTTCCCTTTCGAAATGCAGGGTTTCTATCAATCGCAATAATAGATAGTCTCTACCGGGGTAGAATGACAAAAGGAAAAAATGGTTCTTGTAAAGACATAGGTAAAGGGAAGAAGCTTCAACAAACTCAGGAAACTGGCCCAAGTAAAATAGGTAGGAAGAGTAATAAGCAGACGCTTGAACATATAGTAAACATTTATGATTCAGGGACCCCAATGCACATTTGGAAAACCATTCAAGGATGGGAGAAAGAAAGTGATGATGATGATGATGCACTTAAAGAACAAGAGGCTAGAATGGACTTCATTTCAGACCCAGGAAACACAAGAGGTAGATTTTCACTATTTCAACAATCAGTTAAGACCTACTGGAAATTCAAGTGTGTATTAGCAAAAGCGTTGTTGAGTATGCAAGAAAAAGAAGCCAACTCCTCAATGATCTTTGAGCTATAGCAGATTAAACAGGATATGCGTAAAATGACCAAAGCGCAGATAAAAACAAATGCGCAAATAGGAAGGATTGAGCAGCGGATTTTGAGCATGCAACAAGCAGAGATGCCAAGGTCTACTACAAAAGACCCAGCACTGGTGGATTCATCATATGATTGATACTTTACAGTTCCAAATTTTGTATGTTTTTTGAAGATAGTATGTATAGTTTATGATTTATATGTAATTTTTATGGACATAGTCAAGGGATCTTAGCGGTATGTAGGAAGATAAAATAATATCAATTTTGGTTGACTTATAACTCTATGAGGTGGCCAACAGATCTAGTTTCTACGGGCAGGTTGAGGCCACCTACTTCAACATAATATGTATAACAACTTGCTCTTTACAAAATAGAAAATCGAAAGGTTTTTTGAAATTAACAAAAATATATATATATATATATATATAATCACTCTAAAATATATAAATTTAATTTATGTTATTGTATAAATTTAAATAATAATAATTTATATTTGTAACAAGATATTTTGATACTAGTGTTTTAATTGAACTAGTGCTTAATAGACCATAGAAGAGTGTTTGAATCAAAATATTGAACTTTTTCTATTATCTTTACAGTTTGTATAAATATGAGCAACAAAAAAATATTGGTTACTATTATTACATTAAATACAATTATTTTATAAATATGAAAAAATAGAGGTTACATCATGTTTCCAAAAACTTCAAACTCACGCGTACAAAAACAGATTTATCAACCACTAAATTTTTTTTTAACATTATTATATATAAAATAATTTATAATAAAAGATAAACAAAATTAATATTATTTATTAATTATTTGATTCTTTGTATAAATAAAACTAAACTTTATTTAAAAATTGTTTTAAAAAAATTATATGTTGGTCACATTAATGTAAATATCAATCCACAACATCGATATCCATAACTTTATCATGTAACAATGCTATGGACTATTGATTGGTAAGTAAAAAAATTCAATTACATATATAATTATATTTAGAATAAATAAAATTGTTGTCAAATCACGAAAAGACTGGTTTGACAACATATTGGTACATTACATACAACCAAATGCGTGATAGGTTGAAATGTGCCATAAACTAGATTTTCCAAATTGTATTCCATATAAAAGAAAGAAGAGTCAAGTGAAAATAATATTACTTCTAAGGGTAATAGGTAAAAGTCTACAACAAAGTTCCACGATTACAAGAAGGTAATTTACAAGAAGGTATATGTTCAAGATGGAATATATGCTGAATTCTTTTGCATTATGATACAATTTTGAATGTATTTATGCACAAAAAAATAGGCTAAGAACTTCCATATAAATGTAATTTTGATTTCTAAATTCTTCTCAAATTTACAAGAAGGTATATGTTCGAGATGGAATATATGATGAATTATTTTGCATTATGATACAATTTTGAATGTAGTTATGCACTAAAAAAGTAGGCTAAGAACTTCAATATAAATACAATTTTGATTTCTAAATTCTTCTCCTACTCGAAGTTGGTTAAAATTATGTAGAAAAATCCAAAACTACATAATGATAACTATTCATACAAACTAAAATAGTTACATTAACAAAGCTCCATACCCTCATGATGGAATTGCATTATTAATTTCATTCAGTTTTAGGTAATATGATTATAATTTACATAAATATAGTTTTAGTTTAGTTTTAAATGCAATTTACTTTTTACTTTCGTTTTATTTTATTACTTTTAATTTTTAGTAAACATGAAAGTTATAGACCATGAATTAATATTTGATGAAGATCTTCTTGACATCATCAAATAATCATAAAGATAACTACAAAAACACTTGTTATCTCAAGAATACATTAACAATTCAATTACTTATCCAATCATGAACAAGATCCATATCAAAAGCACATCATATAACCATGCTTATAACCAACATATAAATAGAATAATATCCATGAAAGACTAGCTGAAGGTCAACATAAAAAATAGCACATGTGCTCATTAATTACAATGAAAAATTAACTCATATTAACATGTGTAAATGCCAACCAGGTCAGGGGCTTCCATGTACCACGCAACCATAAATTGGTCTAAACCAAATATCTCTTGCTGCTAATCACCTTCGTGCCATATTCCAAGCATGAATGTGGGATCATGTGGGTTAAACCAAAATAGAACCAACTATGACTTCTAGAGGCCAATCCACCTCAACCCTCAACCACAATAATTTCACCTAAACCGGTCTAGAAATCACTAACACCAAACAATATTATATGCATCTGACTTCATTCACCAGCTCTAGAGGAATTTTCCTGTATCCACCCATCCGTTAAGAGTTATAGGAGGAATCCCATATCCACCCTTGACCCCTGAAAAATTTCCTAAGACCACCTCGACTAGGATCCAAGTTTTCCAGCCATCCAAATCTTAAACCAAAACAAAGAACCCACAACACCATGGCTCTCTAAGAAATAACAAGGCAAGGTTGGTTTCCTTACTTGTTTAGCCACATGCTTTCTCCTCCTCCTCTCGGAGTTCAATTTCAGACCTTGGTCAAAACTTGAGCAAAATGTGGCAATTGATTGTCAGGTGCATTTTTTTCAATGACGTCTTTTGTCTCTTCCTTTCATTTTTCATTTTGCTTTCATTTTAATCCAATTTATTTATAATTTCCCTTTCATGCATATTTGTGTCTCTTCATCTTCCTTTTCTCCTATTTTCTTGTATTTTTTTAATTAAATGTCATTTATGATCTCTTTTCCTTTTCCAATTCATTTTACAATGTAACACCCTCCTCTCATATCTACCCAAGTAACCGACCAACCGAGGTAAACATGTGACAAAGAGTTACTATGATCTGATTGAATCCCCTAGGTCACCTTAAGGAAGTGAAACCAACACCACAAAACAAAACATACCTTCTACACATAATACAGGGCACTCAGGAGCCATCCAAAACTTCGAGGAGGCTACCCCCTGAATCAAACTTGCATTTTCATGCATGAATCCCCCATTCTCTCGCTTAACATGGGAAATATTGCCACTGGAAACCTCCACTCACAGGCACATCATGGGTATGCATGCAACTCAGGAATTTTCCTAGTATTTCTAATCCTATGACCTCGATTTGTGTACAACTTTTTCAAGCCAAGTGCTTAGGTCTCTGCCCAGAACTCCATGAAAATTTCAAGAATGAAATATAACTACATAATAAGGATACAAATGAAATTAATTGAACAAGGACTTTATTGTACCCCAACTATCCATGACAGGAATTTCGTTAAACATGTCACAAATATGTAATATACGGGTTTAAACAACATATCTAAGCATAGGGATCTCATACTTATTTTGGAATAACTAAGAAATTTTTTTGCCTCATTAAATTAAATTCATTATCATCTATTTCGTCATAGATACATTGTTCATTCATTTACAAATCAAAATATGATGAGAGCCATATATAATCATTGACATAAAACAAATTCATAACTAGCATATAAACAACATAAATGAAAACAATAGAACAACCATATAATCTGCATAATAACAAGAACATGTATCCATCAATACAAGAGGAAAAGATATTTTATTTCCATAAGAAAAATGCAACCAAGTTTGGGACTTTCACCTACCACTCGACCATAGACATGGTTGATCAAAATATCACTTCAATAGTCACCCCCATGCCATATTCCAATAGTGAATATGGGATCTCATAAAACTCATAAATCAAAGCCAAACTAAAGCTTCCAAAGGCGAAACCACCTCAACCCTCAACCATCGATTCCACCTGATGGCTGGAAATCACAAACCATAAATATATTTTTCTCTACCCTGCTTGTCTAGGTATCTAGAGTGTTTTTTCAAACCAGGGCTTCCAGGACTAGTAAATGAACCCACAGTTGTTGTCATTCTTCCAGAACGTTTTTCCAACTAGGGCTTCAAGGACTAGTAACTCAACCCACCAAGGGATTCTAGATCATTTTTCAAATCAAGGCTTCCAAGACTAGTAACTCAACCCAAGATGTTATAGGGCTTCAAGAGTGTTTGTCCAACCAAGGCTTTGAGGAACTAATAACTCAACCCACAACCAAAGGATTATCAGAAAAAACTAGGAAAACAAATAATGAAATGAACAAAGAACACCATGGTTATCCATGAAATGTAAAGGCTAGGAAAATCCACTATTAACCTAGGGAATCCCCCATGCCAATGACAGATCATGACCAAGAAACCACATGAATATGTCATGCATGCAAAAAATCGTGAGGAAAAAATACATGCAACTCAGTACATGTAATAAAAATAGGTTTGGCTGCTAATCCTGATGTCCTATTGCGATTTCCTGGTCTTCCTTTGCCTTCTTGCTCTAAATACCATGTATGACACACTCTCTGAGAGTGCTCCAAGAAAGATCTAAGTGTCCAAGATTATGAGAGAAAGAGAGAATAGAATGACAGCTCCAAAACCGAACTGATAAGAGTCTGTGAACTTATCCTCAGAAGCCTTTTTATTAATTAGGTCTCTATTTTCTTCATTTTCCATTCTTTTCCTTATTTTTCCTCCTCACATGCAACCTGTAACCTTTCATCTAAATTTTCTCATATTTTCCATTATTTTCATAAATAAACACCAATAAATGTCATTTCCTTTCCAAAGCCTTAGCCATTGCATTTTCCAATTTCCTTATCCATTAATTAATCAAATTAACACCCGCACTAGTATATTTTTCCCAACATTCAGCTTCGAATACGCGTCCCATGACCTTGGTTATTTTTTTTCCTTTACTAACTTTTATTACATGGAATTTTCACCTGGGTTATTACAAAATCCTCCCCCTTGGGGGAACACTGTCCTCAGTGTTCAAGGACACCTACAACCAACAAGAATGGTGTAATAAAAACATATTTTCGATGGATCTTTATAACTTAGCTCATTTCACTATTTTCAATGATCAACCTACTTAGAAGCAAACCAAGATAAAAACTTCAAAAATAGAACATAATAATGACATGAAACCCATACCTCTTATTGGAGATTTATGACATAGCTCATGGCTATATTCACATCCATATCCATATGTACAGATACCAAAAAATCATACCAACATATACCAAAACACAAACCAAAACATTCGCTTAACCAGCGAATAAGGAAGGATACATATCCTGCATTTGATCCACCATCTCCCATGTAGCTTCATCGGGCCCAAAGTGATTCTACTACCCTTTAAACTACTCTATTTCTTTGTTCTGGATCATGATCATCTTTCTCTGAGAAATGAATTGAGGTTCTGGCTATAATTCCCCTTTTGGCTCTGCCTACAATAAAAACAATTCAGTTACATGATCAACATATTTAACATACTTATTAAGCAATGAAACATGCAAAAAATCATTCACTTTCACTATCATAGGTAGTACAAGTCGATAGGCTACTGTTCTAATCATTTCAAGAATATTGAAAGGTCCACAAAATCGAGGTTCCAACTTGGCATACGATCCAATCCAAAAGGATCTCTTATTGGGCATAATGCAGAAGTACACATGTTCCCCAACCTGAAACTCCTTAAACAACTTGTTTTGATCTACATAACTCTTCTACCTATCACGTGTTTCATTCAAATTCTTATTCATTACCTGCATTTCATGTTCCATCTTTGATAACATATCCATTCCAACCAACATCTAGTTAATTGGATTACTCTAATTGATGGGAGTATTGCAACTTTTCCCATACAATGCCTCAAATGGACTCATCCTCAAATATTCTTGATACCCATTGTTGTAATATAACTCTACTAGTGGAAGATACTCTTCCAACTTTCACTATGGATGCATAACATACATCCTCAACATGTCCTTCAATATCCTATTGACCATCTTTGTCTTTGCATATGTCTGATGATGATAAGTTGTACTCAAGGCCAAATATATTCCCAAACCTGCAAAAAACTACTTCCAAAACTTGGAAGTGAAATTCACATCCGTGTCTGACAAAATATTTTGTGGAACACCATGCAATATGACAACATCCTTGATGAATACGTGTTTCACATCATTCATTGAGTATGTATACTTCACTAGAATGAAGTCCACATTCGTCAACCTATCCACCATAACCATGATGGAATCATGATTCTTATATTTTCTCGGTAAACCTATGATAAAGACCATGAAACTGACCTCATATTTCCAGTTTGGAATAAGAATCAGTTGTAGTAGTTCACCTGGATGGTTACACTCTGCTTTGACTTGTTCACAATCTAAGCACCTAGCCAGAAAATCTGCTACGTATCTCTTCAAATTTGGACAATAGTAAGACTTATTTAATGTTGTGAGCATCTTCTGATAGCTTGGGTGACCTGAATATGGCTTCACATTAAACTCCCTCAAGATCACCTTCTTGTGTTCATTGTTTTCTAGCACATATATCCTATCTCTGAACCTGATCAAGCCATCTACTGTGAGATGATAGTCCACATCCCGTGCTCCTCCACCTATACATGTACCACTATCTATACGTATACCTATAATTGTACCAATACCTGTACCTACACCTGTACATGTTCCTGTACCACTACCTGTACTAATAATCGATTCCAATTTGTGCCTAAGCTCCATATACCTAACATATTTTTGACCTTCTTGGAAGATCCTATCTTGAAGACCTATCCCATAGGAACTCATAGTTGCTATATGATTCACTTGTATCCGCTTAACTCACTGACCATGGCCAACCATATAACTTTCCTTGTATTCAGATTTGGTTGGTAAAATAGATACTGTAATCCATTGTGATCACTCATCAATAAAAATCACATTCCCAAAAGATAGTTCCTCCATATATTCAATGCATGAATGATCTATTCCAACTCAATATCATGTGTCGAATAGTTCTATTTGCGATAATTTAGTTTCTGTGACTCATAACATACCACCTATCCTTCCTGCATAAGGACTCCACCAAGCCCTCACTTGCAAGCATCAATACATACCACAAACTCTTTATCCAGATATGTGATATTTAACAATAGATCATGTGTCAACAACTGCTTTAACTATTCAAAATTGGTTGCACATTCCTCTTTTCATTCAAACTTCTTACCTTTCCTTTGCAATGATGTGATAGGATAAGAAATATGTAAGAATTTCCTGATGAAGCTCCTATAATAACCTGCTAACCCCATGAATGATCTTACCTCATCCACATTCCTAGGAGCTACCCACTCCATGATTTCCCTTATCTTCTATGGATCCACTTCTATTCCTTCTTTGGAAACCACATGTCCCAAGTAATTTACCTGTGTCTAAAATAAACTGCACTTGCTGAGCTTATAAAACAAATAATGGTCTCTAAAAAATATCAACACTGCTGCTAAATTGTCGGCATACTCCTCTCCATTTTTATAATATAACAATATATCATCAATGAACACAATAACATAACTTGTCCAAATAAGGATGCAACAAATTATTCATCAAACACATAAATGTAGGTGGAGAATTAGTCAAACCAAATGGAACTACAACAAACTCATAATACCTATACCTGCTTCTGAAAGTTTTTTTGTAGATGTCTTCTTCTTTAATGTGTACCTAATGATATCTAGATCCCATATCCATATTCGAGAACATTGTTTCTCCCTTCAGATGATCGAACAAATAATCAATCCTTGGTAATGGATGCATGTTCGTGACGATCACCTTATTCAAATGTATATAATTAATGCATAACCTGAGGGTACCATATTTCTTCTTCATAAAGAATACTGGTGTGCCCCATGGTCATACACCTGGCCTAATGTATCCCTTGTCCAAAATTTCTTTCAACTACATCTTTAAATCTACCAAACCTAGTGTTCTCATCCTGCAAGGTGATTTAGATGTTGGTGTTTCCCCTATTACCAACTAAATAGAAAATTCCACTTCCCTGTGAGGTGGAAAATCTGAAATATCTTTTGGAAATACATCCTGATACTACTATAGAACTGGGTACCTACTCAAAACATCTTCATCCTCAACTTACTTACCTTTTTCACTATAAATGTGCATTGTAAATAACACACACCCTTTCCTACAACTACTCTTGGCCTGCATAGTTGTAACCATTTTCACCAATGTTTCTTTCTTATTACCCTATAAGACTATTTGTTCGACATTTTCATCTAAGCACTCAATATCCCTATCATAACAATCCACCTTGTTCATATGAAGATATAACCAGTCCATACCCAAAAGCATACTACATCATCCCAATGGAAATACATTAAAATGTGCTAATGTGGCATACCATTCAAGTCAAATGCACAAGCTCTTACCCAATGATGATATTTTTTTTTTACACCTATATCCAACTGCACTAACCAATACTATACATGCACTTCTTAATTAAAATCACAATTATCCACCACGTGAGGATTAACATAACTATAATTAGATCGAGGATCAATCAAAATTCAAATAAATTGATCGCAAATATTACCATCCATCTCGATAATAGGCATCTGGTGATTTTCCTGCATGTTATCAGCGCTGCATAGATCCTAGGAATACTATGTCCAACATCTCCACCTGTTTGTTCCTCCTGAGCACTGTAGATCTATGGTACACCACCTTGATGTTGTGGACAATCTCTCCTATGATGATCTTTGCCAAAATTCCAACATTGTATAGGATTCCACCTTTCATCCTTATTCTGCTCCTTAGATTGAAGTCCTTGTTATTTTCCAGATGTATTGAAATTCTTAGGTAGTGCAATATTCTCTTTGTTACCTATATCTTGATGTATTGCTCTCTTATTGACCCATTTCCCTGTATTCTGATCATTACCTTTCAAGTCATGCTTAGTCTCAGATCTCCTCTTCGATTTCCATAACAATGCTTGAGTTTCCATATGGCCTCCTCCAATGATCTAGGCTCTTCAAAATCAATATTTTATTTTAATGTTATCAACAACCCACTAATGAATCTCTAAATCCTTGCCTTCTCCTGCTTGATGTAAAGCATATAGCATAACATCTCCAGGAATATACTTGTGTACTCCTCATTAGTCATAGATCCCATCTTCGACTCATAAAATTCCTTTTCCTTGTCATCATAGTAGCTCTCTGATAGATACTTATTCTGGAGTACCATATTGAACTCACTCCAAGTCAGTTCATCCTCATGAATACCCATGACATTATTCACATATTTACACCAAATATTTGTTTTACCTTTAAGGCCAATTGTAGTTATTATATATTTCATGTTTTTTGAGTAATCATGTAACCTGGAGAACTTCCTCATACCAAGCAAGCATGCTTCTGCATCCTGTGACTTCTTCATCTCTCTGTTAGATGTAGGTGGTTTTTATTTCTTAAACAAATCTGTAAAATATCCCATGTCATTCCTTCTATAAGGATGATAATGATGATGATTATAGTGCTCGTGAGAACCAAAACTAAAATAGTACCCATGTGTATCACCTCTCCTATTTGGAGTGTCCAAAAACTTGTCATATTTGATCATGTCATCTCTATCTGACCTATGAACACCATGAGACCTACTGCGATGTGCCCCATTACTTCCATTCTTGTCCATTATTGATCCATAGTTGCTACTATCTCTGCAATCCTGACAAACTTTAAATAATTATTGCATTAACATTTGCTTGTTTTTCTTGTGCCTGTATGAGTCTATCATTATCTACTTTACAACTCCTTATTTATTCCTTCAATTTTCTCAATATGTATACTAATTTATAAGAGTGCCCAAGAACATGTTTCTCATCTAATTCATAGGAAGAATCTTTGTATTCTACGATATTTATTCATATTTGATTTCTTCCTACAAGGCATATCATGTCAGCTAAACCAAATCACAATAAACGAACGTACCTTAGCATAATTCGGGGAGGATATATCATATGAAATATCAACTAATTATTGTAATACATATATAAACCTAATCAGAACAACATATACAGATATAAAACACAGGTATTGCTATCACTCAGTAATTTCTCAAGGTTGAACAAAGAACTCATCGAGGTAACCACAAACCTACTTTTGAGATCAGGATCTAACCTTCCTAATTCTCAAAAAGGGCTCTCTCTTTATGATCTAACTATGTTGTTTTTAGTTTATTTTAGGCTAGTTATGTAAGATTGATTGGGTTTTGATTTGAGTTGGTGGTGGAATTACTGATTTATATGGATAGATGATTGTTTATTTACCATTGGGCTATGGAGTCAAAGTATCAACAAAACAAGACTGAATCAAGGTCTAACTGAAGTGTTCATAGGGCAAGGTAGTTGAGAAAATTCAGTCCTTTTAGGCTGGATGGTGATGTGGTTTCAATCGGGATCAAGAAGCAGTTGAGGATTCCTTGAACCAGATAATGAGGGAAGGAGAAATAGGTCAATCGAAACTAGGAATCAATGAAGAATTCCCTACTCTAGAAATCAAAAGAAAACATCAAAATGAGTAATAGTTCAGAACATAGTGTACTTAAACAATTTCTGCAATAATATTCCTGTTATAACATTTATATTGGAAAACATACAATTATGTGAAATACTTAAGAAAATAACAATTTGAACAATAGAAAGATACTTTAGTGAAGTGGCCCAACACATGAATCCTGTAATGCAATGCCTTTATTACTCAGTCCGGTCTGCTAACTTGAAAATTGTACAATGAACCCTTAGGTTTCAAATCAATATAAATATAGAAATTTTCAGAAATCAACACACCCTTAATACTTCGAATGACTGAAGTATTTATACAAAAATGAATACTAAATATCTTAAAATGATTTAGGTTTTATTATAGGAATTAAAATATCTAGATGCTAAAAGGTAGTGAGACCTTTCAAGTGACTCAAATCTGTCCCTATTTTACTTGATTGATGTTATCTGTTCGTGTTTCTCATGTTGGCTTATCTCTTCTCGCTTGTCTTTTAACTCTTCTTTTGATATTTAAACTTTGTCCTTCATCGGTCCTTAATTTATTTTTCTTTTTTGTTTAGTATTTTACCATGATTGTTCTCTTACCTACTTTACTTTAACTATCCACTCTGTCTTTCATTTCACCTTACAACTCTGTTACCTTTTTCACTTTTACCATATTCTTTACTTTCACCTGATGTAAATCACTGTTGCTGGTGAAAATATTTTTATCTATGTTCTTCCATTTACTGTGTCTTATCTATAATTTGTCTCTATTTTAACTTGATTTTCCTTTCCATTTATGAATATTTTTCTAAGGGAAACCATTTGAATTCATATCTCAAGAATCTAGAAGAAACAGGTTTTTTTTAAAACTAGTATTTAAACTTGTTTCCTCAAGATTATGTTCTGCCAATAACCTGCAAAATTAAAACACATTTTTTTACAGGGAGGCAATATGGCTTAAACGAAATGAGAAATATGTTGATTGAGTGGTCTTGCAATGGGATTTTAATTTGGGTTAGCAATGTCATTTTGATATTTTTGCAAATCCGCATAGGTAAACAAGATAATGGTATTGCGGCTTTTGTTTTGGAACTTACATGGTCTATAGCAATGGCGCACTACATAGTGCAAGAGAAGATAGCTTTTAGCATAGCATAAAATGTGAACAATAGCTTTCTCGCATGCACAAAGGGTTTTGGTGTTTTTCACAGAGAATAAAAGCAGTTATTGGTTTTGTGGATGGGAGTGCAATGAGATGAGGGAGCGTCGTGTGGAAGGGAGGTGGGGATGCGAAAAAACCTATTTCGCATTTCCCATCGGTGATCAGTTTCGATCTATCGGGGGATGCGAAATGAATTCGGGTCATTGGATTTTACATTGGTGATCAGATTGTTGTTGGATGTCACGGGTTTTAAAGAGGTGGGATCCAGGATTGTATATGCGGGGTAAAATAAAATATATGCGAAGGTTTGGGAACTATAATATGCAATGGGTTAATCTATAAATATGATAGCGAGAAGGGTTTAGCATGTAGTGGGGGATATGTGTTGGGGGTTTTCAATGATATATATGAAATGGTAATTAATAAAAACGATAGGTTAAAATAATATATGGGGTTGAGAAATATGTATAAAATGGGGAATTCCTATAACATGATTGTTTAGTGAATATACAAAGTGGGAAGTTAGGGATATATAAGGAATGATATCGGGGAGGGTTTTTTCAAAGTAAGTCCCAATATACTATAAGCACTACCAAAATTGGGTAAGTGGGTTTTGATGTTTTTATTAGAAAAATTGCGGAATTAGTCAAGGGGAACAAATTTTAGTGATGGGAAGGGTTTTTTTGCTAGGAAAAGGGGTTTATGAAGGAGAAAGGGTTTATTTTTAAGGGGAAAGGGGTATTAGTAATATGAAATGAACCAACAGTGCTTTCCATTATTTTCAAATAGTGTTTCTACCTACTCTTTTTATCCTAACATTTTATTTCCTTTATTGGGTGCATTTGAGCTTGCCGACCCTTTTATTTATAAGAAAATTAATCTACTTCTAACTTAATAAATTCCAATGGATCAGATTAAACTAATGAGCTCATTTATTCTCTACCTAACTACTGATCTGCCAAGATTAAATGGTTTGGCTAGATCTTATTCACTAACTATTAACATAAAATTCAAAGCATGAATAATCAAGATTAAATAGTATGATTATCATGAATTGTGGCATTTTGGACAAGCTACATACAATTTTATTTGCATAAATTAAACTAATAGTAGTAGCATTTGAATATGCAACAGTTTCATGATCTTATTTTTATCTATTTTTCTGGGGTTCATACTTGATATTCTTTTTGCTTTTGTTTCTTTTGGTCCTTTGATTTTTATTTTAGGATATACCCTCTTTTCATTTATTTAATATGGGAAAATATTTGCAGAAAGAAAAGGTATGTATAATATTGCAAAATTTTACATAGTCAATTAAAAATTATGAATCCTATTATTATAGGACCCTAACAGTGGCTTTACTTGGGGATGGCATCTCCTTGTGAGATGTCAAGAACACCGTCGACTAGTAGCCTGATCCATTGGGCCGATCCCAAGCATGCACATGCTTTGTTATATAATCTCTCTGACTGTAAATTTTGAACTGAAAATCGAAACCTTTTTTGCAAACTAAAATATGATACATGTTGAACTGCTGCAACCTTCAAACCAACTACTAGATCATCAAGATATTAAGGTCTTCTCATCGGCTTTAAATATTAATGAATTATTTGAATACCTGCTGAAAACTAAAAACTAAAATAAACTTGCTGTTGAAAACTAAATTTAATCAAACTCAAATCATACCTACTTACTCTAATTAGTTATCCAACTGCTGGTTAAGTAAAATGAAACATCCAATGCAACCATTGAAGCATTATATACATTGATGTATTTTGTTGCATTTTCTTGTTTGTGATCAGAAATGAAATTCTAAAACCCAATAGAAACTTGTCAACAGATGTGAAGATAAGGAAATACTCAATTTCCTTTGTTGACTCTAGAAACTATGCAAAAGGATCTTCCAAGGTATATGTACAAATGTTAATCTGATCCAAACAACTACATATCTATTCTGGATGGCTTCCATGCCATGAAATTAAACTGTTATTTCGTTGCAAATTTTTAGATAAGCTTTATGATGATATTTCTGTTGATAATAATGTATGTCTAATGAAACCTTTATCATCTTGTTTCTAAAGCTCATAATTAGTTAAAGGAGAAAAATTTTGATTGCATTCATCATCCAACACATCAGCTATTGGATCATTTAAAACCTCGAAATATTGTCGCAACCTATTGCATATAGGTTTCAATGGAACTTCATAGATGTTTGCAGCTGCTCATCCTTAGATTTATAAAAAAATTCCTTTAAAAAATGAAATGCTTCAAAACATAGTGTTATTAAACATTGATGTGTCATATGATAAGGTATTTCAATGAAATTTGATGAGTTTAATTATGAAATTGAAGAATCCTGATTATGAGTTTTATTGTCTTCTTTGGTGTCAATAAGAATACCTAAATACTATTGATCTTTGATTCCTTTAAAAAAAATTCTAATGAACTGAAATGAAGCAAAACAAGAGGTAAAGATCCTTCACTTATTTCCAAATTTTTTTCACTTTCTTTCTCACTCTCAAGTTGATATGCATTGGCTGATTACTGTATTCGAGCTGCTGATACTAAATTTCCTCATTCAACAAACTACTGATTGGTTTGTAAAGTTAGCTTGAGTTTGGAGAACATAATTATCATCATACTGATCATACTTAGGAAAATTATTAAAATAAGGAATTTCATCAAACATACACATTAGATCAGTAGATTTCTCTTCCACATATTGATCTGTAAATCTATTTTCTGATCTATGGTGGTTGTGATTAACACGGAAGTGTTTATGACCAACAACCTCTTCTTTTCTTGCAATAAATGGGTCATGATGATCTTGAATAAAAAATTCATCTTTCATGGTGATCCTCTGTATCATTTTCTCTATTTTATTTACAAAAATGTCGAGTTTTACTTCTGCAATGTTGTTATTCTCTCCTTCTGCTTTCAAATTTTCCGTTCTAATTAACAGATTAACTTCTACATCTACTACAATGTTCTGGATCTGTTCAAGTGTTGAGGGATTTCTTTCTCTTAGCTGAGATTCTATTTCTGGATCAAATGCTTTTGGATAATGTAAGAGAGTTGAATTAGAAGGAGGTCTTATATTCTCTAGCATTAGATAATAAACTTGATTAAATATGGCAGAGATTTGTTGTATTGTTTTATTTGTTTGTCTTTTCAACGGATTATATTATTCTATGATCACAAAAAGATTGAATTTGATTATCCATCTATCAAGAAAACTTTTGACAAACTGCTGGAAATTTGAGATGCTTGCAATAGGTAGATTTTTGAACCAACTTTTTACTTTACACTGCAAAGAAAGAGCAAAAGGTCTGATTCTAACATCATCTTCATCAATCTCAAATAGGTCCATTTAATTTTTAAAACCTTGAATATGTTTTTCAGTAGTGATGCTACCATTTTCTCCCTCAAACTTAGGAAGATATTTGAAATAGTTATCAGGGAAATCATGGAGTATAGGAGGTAAGATGAGGGGCTTATATCTATCAGGAACCTTAAAAGGTACAGGAATATGTATAGGGATTGTAAGATTATTTTTTATTACTTGAGGTTTATCAATCGGAATATGATCTTCATAAGTTTCACAAGGTATTTTTTCAAAAGGATAAGGTGATTTTATATTTACAATTTTCAAAGGAAAATAATCAAATGCTAATCTAAGATCTTCTCTAAAATACAATATACATTGATAAGGAGATTCACATCTTGCATTTTCTTTCTTAAAAGTTTAAATTCCTTTAACCATTCCCTTCTTCTAATGTTTAGAGATACTTTCAAAGTTTAAATTCCCATATCTAATATGCCACGACCTTATAGGTGAAATACCTGCAATTTTTTCCCCTACAAAATCTTACTTTCCATGGAATGAATGTTCCTTTCATCCTTATAAGTTTTCCATGTTCATATCCACTAATGAATGTCTTTATGTTATATTTGATTTATTTTTACCAAGCCATCCTCCATAATGACATGATGTCTTTCGTGTTGAATTGTGAGTAATTAACTTAAATTTTAGGTTGTTTTTTTTATACAATTTTAGTGGAATTTCATGGCCAACTCCCACCATGATGTTTCAAATACTACAATTCATCCCAAAAAATCAATTTAATATGGTATCTCCCATGTCATTCTCATTTTACAACCTTTTTGAGTCTACTCTTCCATTTTTCTACTAGTTTAGCATTCTTTCTAAGTTGCAGGTCGGATTTTTCCCACTTAGCATTTGGATCCTCGGTGGTATAGTGAAGGAAGGCTTGGGACTTTCTAGGACGAACCTTCATTATTCTCATTACATTGGTTCTTGGATAATTCAGTAATTTTTCACTTTTTGTGGGATGAAGGAGAGAAGATTAAATAACCTCCAACAAGGGCTTCATTGTTGAGAACTAATAACCAATGATTGGTGTGAGCGTGTTTTTCATAAATTGGTAAGATATTTTTTGTCGTCAAGTATAGTTAGTATTGTCTATTTACTATTTTGTTTTTTATTCTTAAGCTTAGGATTATGAGTGCCACCTCTAAGGTCAATTCATGTATGTCTTTTTCTAATTTTTTTATCCCTTTACTCCTCTCCATCGAAAACTCTTTCCCTCTACATTTATCTATCATATCATTTTAGTACTAGCTCCTTTGGATAGTTCAGTATCAGTCCCTTCCCCTTTGTCCTACTCTATTCCAACCTCCCCATAGCTTATTATTACCCCAGGTCGCTTTCCAAAATTCTCTAGTGTAGGGTTCTAGCCCTTTTTGGTAGAAATACGAAGGAAGGGAATGCAACCAAGGAATGGATCTAGGGGATGCATTTCTTCAGGTAACCCAAAAACCTAGTCCCAATCTCATTCAATCATGGAAACTGGCCTCTTTGTCACCCCTCCTTAAGTTTGAGAGGAATTCCAACACCTCAATGTCTTGATAGTTATAGATGGATAGGTTCATTAATATTTTAAAATTAAATATAAGGTATCCCATTTAGTTCCACATCCTATCCATATGAACAAGCGTATGATCCAATACCCTCATTACATCACCCTTTACTAGAAAATTATTGGGTTGTGTCCTCAAAAAGAAACATGACGATTGTAATGAAATCGTATGCTACATCCATAGAATCCATTGGATTCAATGAAAATATTTCTCTTATTTGGTCAACTTGGATGCCGAGTTTTCCCACATTGAGAGGCATCTTCAGCATAGGTGTCACTCTCCAAGAACTTCATGTAGACAGAATCTAGCCTTGACAATGACTTCTAGTGATTGATGCATGAATAGTTTTTGTTTTGTTTATGGTAATGGAACTTTATTTTATTTTCCTATATAATGGTATGTCAGTGTTATCTAATAAAACAATACATAATGATTTTTTCAATGGTGTCATACATATGTCTTGGCATAGTGATGCTTAGCTACTAGGTTTATCTATGCTCATTTTGATAGAAAAAGATTTATATAGCACCTCCATAGTTGTTGGCTTGGTTTCCCTTGTGGTAGGCCACAACATTAAGAAGAATCATTGATATGATATGTATGTTTGATTTATTATCTAATGAAAAAAAGGTAATGAGAAAAAAGAAAATATTATAAATATTTAGAGAAATAAAATTTCCCTATATTTAATTTTTTAAATCATATAATATAAGAAAAATAAATATATGATTTAGAATGAAATAATTAAAAATATATATATTAAGGAAATTTATGTTGATATTTAATGTAAAACTAAACCAGTTTAAAGTAATTTTAAAGTTTCCATTTTAATATCAAAATGATTAAATTAAAGTTTAAAATTAATTACTTTACTAGTTTTTAATTAAAATATTTTCATTTTCATATAAATTAATTATATAAAAAATCAATTTTATTTTTTAAATATAAAATCTTAACCTTATTTAATTTGATGGGGTTTTATTTAAAAAAAAACAAACCCATGTTTTGAAAGTCAGCTAATCAATGTTCTCATTTTTGTATTGATTAATTAAATAAAAAATTATATATATTAATTAAATAAAAAATGTAAATGTTATTATGGGGAAGGCCTATTTCTATTGTAAGGTTCTTTGTGAAGTCACTGTTCAGATTTTTTATCACTATAAAAATATGAACACAATTTCCACTAAATTACATCAATCCGTGATCCCGTATTGGCGAATCCCTGAGAATTTTCGGGAAGACTGTTCAAATTCTTCGTCACTGACAAAATATGAACATGTATTTCACTAAATTATATTAATAAATCACATGGAGTTATTCACTTTGTACTTTTTCTAATTAGGAATTGACATGTGGAACATCTATCCAAATCACACATAAATCTCACGCATTCAGTGTAAAATCCACAAACTCAAATCCATTGTCAAGACTTGGAAGAAAGAAAAAACATCCAACCTTGATGTGGAATTGAGTGATATTGAAAGAAATATTGTGCAAATATATATGCAAATGAATGATGTTGTTCCTGATCCATTAATATATACCTCTCTCGAGAAGCTTAATATTAGAAAGATTGAGATATTAAAGATTCAAGAAACAACATGGAAGTTAAAACGTAGAGTGCAATGGTTGAAAGAGGGAGATCTAAATACTAAGCTTTTCCATAATTGTGCCAACAAACAAAGAAACAAGAACTCAATTTAGAGTATTAAGGCAGCTGATAGCTCGATGAAGCATTCAAATCATGACATTCAGAATGAGGCTTTTAATGATTTTTCCGAATTTTACAAAGCCGATAATGAAATTGATTCCCAAAGTCAAGCATGGCTTCTGCATCATATGCTCAAATATTTTATCAGGATGCAAACGGGATTTCAGAGGTAGAGGTATCAAAAAAGGAGATCGAAATAGCTTTAAAGGTGTTCTCCCTGAACAAAAGCCCTGGCCCAGATGGCTGGCCGACTGAATTTTATATACACTTTTATGATTTGATGGCGGACGAAATTCACTCAGTGGTTGAACAGATTCGGGTGCTGGGTTTTGTTCCCACATATATGAATTCAACTTTTCTGACTATCACTACCAAATCTTCAACCCCTGTCTAGTTCTCTGACTATAGGCCCATTGCACTCTATAACGTAATATACAAGCTGACTTCTAAAATAATCGCAAACAAAATTCGGGCGACTCTATCATCGGGAATATCAAAAGAGCAGTTCGGATTTCTAAGCGGAAGGTCCATACACGATGATATTGCGATAGCACAGGAGGATCTTCATTCTGTCCATGTAAACAAAATATATGTTATTATTATGAAGATAGATATCCATAAGGAATTCGATTCTACAGCTTGGTCTTTTATTAGGCTCATCGTTATAAAAATTGGTTTTTCTATGAGGTCCCTCAGATGGGTTATGGCCTGTATCACCTCAGTATAATATGTTGTCCTTATTAATGGTTTACCGATAGTTTTATTTGGGGCTAAAAGAGGTCTCCGACAAGGCTGTGCTTTATCCCTTTTCATTTTCATTCTTATCATGGATTGCTTCAGTAACATAATGAAGATGGCAGTGGATCGGGGATTTTTTAACGGTCTTGCTCTCTCTCCTTCGGTAAGTGTCACACACTCTATATTCGTTGATTCTTTATTGGTGTTTGGTATGCTCAACAGAAATCAATGGTTTTATCTACACTATATTCTCATTCGATTTTGACATGCTACTGGTTTACGTATCAATAATAGAAAATATCTTCTATTATACAACATGGGTGATGAGGAGGAAATCAAGATCATTGCCAATTTTATGAGAATGAACAGATGCCATATATCAATGGTGTTCACCTAGCTAGGGTTTAGGTTGAAGCCTTGCTCATATAACACTGTCGATTGGACCTGGCTTATCAAAAAGTTTAGGAATAATATATACAAGTGGAAAAATAGGTCTCTTTCGATGGGCGGAAGATATATATTGATTATGGTTGTTATTTCGCAATATGTGGTCTACTGATCACATCTTTTCTTCCTCCCGATTTACACTGTTAACAAAATCAACTCTATTATTTCAAACTTTCTGTGGGATGCATCTCCTAATAATTCCAATATCCATCCTTGCAAATTAGAAGATATTTCAATCCTGAAAATATCTGGAGGCTGAGGATTACTGAACATTAGAACTTTCTCAAATGATTTACTGGTTAAATCTCTATGGCATGCTCTAAATGGCGATGGCATTTGGTCAAATATCATCATGCATAAATACATTGAGGGAGATCCTTTTCATCTTCAATATATGGGAAGTTTCGTCATGGCCTGTTGGGCTTCTACAATCTACGACAACTTCTGCAAGGTTATGCCCATGTTGGGTCGAAGATTAGCATGGAATTTTGGGAATGGGCATAATATTTTCATTGGAATTGATCGATTAATTGCCTCTTCTGAGGTTTTCTAGATTGACGGTTGATTATTACACATATTATAGAAGAAGGGCATATTCACTCTATACGACCTTATTCTTTGCTAGACCCTCGATGCTCCCATTTCGAAATCTACAGTGATGCTGGGCTTAGATGATTCTAACTCTATTGCACGGAACGCATACAAAGCTCACCTACAGGGGCTGGGATTATCTTATAATAGGAAAGGTGACCATTTGGTATGGAACGAAAAATTAAAAGGCAAGGGTTTAACTGTGAAGGATATATATATAAATTTGATTCATCTGTCTCCTATTTCTGTACAATCTCCTTTTTATTTTTCTTGGAATCTCAAAATCCTAAATAATATTGTACTTTTTGTATGGCTCTTATGGAGAAACAAAATTCTGACTTCGGAGGTTTTATGTAACTGTGGCTTTATTGGTCCCGGTAGATGCCCCTTTTGCTACCTGCATGAAGAATCCTCTTTTAATCTATTGTTCACATGCCCTTTCTCTCAATCAATCTAGCTAAATTTCTTAGGTGTTTTTAGAGACTCATTTTGGCGACCATCTGACTGTATGAAAACTATATCTTCTTGGGAAGACAACGCTTTTCCACTCAACACTACTCTTTTTTATGTCATTTGGGAAATTTGGATCGCTAGGAACCGTTGCATTTTCGAGGATACTCCTCCTCATCCTGCCTTGATCATAAAGAATATTACTGCTTGGATTAATGTTAATACTTGCATAATTCCTGAGATAAAGGATCAATCTGGGCGAATTCGGACACACTAGATTATGCTCCCGACTTTATTTTTCGATGGAGCTTGCAATGATGGCTTATGCGGCTATGGGGCATGGATTCGACTTATCAACAATGACCGCTATCATATCCATTGGAATGGGGGCTTTGGCTCCAACAATAAGGCATGAATTATGGCTCTTTGGGGTAGACTATACATTGCTTATCATCTTAATCTCCCGGCTATCCACATATTCAGAGATTCGAAGATTACTATTGATGGGATCATTGATATCTGTGATCTGCAAATATGGAATTGTATCGGCTGGGTACAGTGGATTAGATATATTCTGGGGAAGTTTTAGACTTTCAGTATACAACACATGTTTAGAGAGATTAATACTCGGGCTGATTTTCTCTCGAAAAGAGGACTAGACTGCTCATATGGCGAGATAAATATAAATCATTACAAGTGGACCACTCAGCTCGACTCACAGGCCTTACCTCTTCGATAATCATTTACAAGCGAGCCTGTATTTATCAAGCAAGCCTGTTACTTTTGCAAGCGAGCCTGCATTTTTTCCTTCAAGAAAACGTGATACCTTTATATCTTCTCTTTCCAATTTTCTCATTGTGCATACAGGTTTTTGATAGATTCTTGGAATGATTACTAGAGTCATTCCCCCTATATAGACTGAGATTACTGTGCGGCATTTCCGTCAACTGATAATAATGTTTTGGAGCTGTCCGACCACTTCTGCAAGCAAGCCTTCTTTTTCCTCCTATGTACATACTGGCTTATATTTAAGCTAACTTGATGTATTTTATTATGCATTCTGGGCTCTGCGCTATGAATTTCTATTTTGATGGATTGTTAATGTATTTTACCTGTATCGGCTGGGTATTTTGAATTCCCCTTGATCATACATCGGGACACATTATGCCAATATGGTGACATATGTCTCTTTTATATGTTGATACGTAATCATTTGTTGATTGGAATATGAACTGTCCAATACAACGTTTTTTTCTTCATGAAAAAAATGGCTCCGCTAACCTTCCGAGGGATTCCACTTGGATTGATTGTTGTTCAAGTGCCGTCATTGTAGAGTGGTGTTGATCATCAGTATTGGGCATGATCACATGTTGAAAGCTCTGGGAAATACTTACAGTCAAGAAAAATTTGAGGAACTCTCCTTTGAATTTCGAATTGAGTTAGATGATGTTACAACTAAAAAAGGCATAATTAGGAAAGAGAAAAATTTGGACGAGGAAGCCACTCATGATGAAGGATTCATATAGAAGATATATATTCCTTCTAATTGCTATGATATACTATGTCTTCAAGGACTTTCTCAAGAACTACACATATTTATTTGAAAAATGAGGTTCCAAACTATAAGTTATGAACTTATCACTAGGTTGTATGATGAATATTGCACGTAAAATCTGAGGAGTTCAAAGCTAACTAGCTTATGGAATAGTACAAGCCAGATATGAAATTGAGGTAGAGTGGTGTATTTTCCCACCTCAATGAGGATTTTGTCTTCGAAATTGTTATTAGTGAACTATAGAACGGCCAGTGTCAGGACATCTCCCCATCAATCTTACCAGTTATCCCCAACTCACTTCCAAGTGGAGTATCATCCTTTGAAAATACCTCTTCTGCATGTAAAAAATTATCTTATTGAGCTTCAGATGATGGATGATCATCTTTCGATCAGATCTCTTATGTATTTGCAAATTCCTCTTCTTTATCTTCAAACAATGGATGATCATGCTTCAACTAGATCTCTTTTTCATGTTCAAATTTCTCTTCTTGATCTCCAAAACATTTGGCTTCTCCAAACCCTCCTTCAGGAAACTTGTTACTTATTTCAAAACCTACCATTTCATTTTCCTTTACCTCCTCTACCCTTTGTTGTACTACAATAGATCTCATGCTACTCTGTATTGTTCTAATATAATAGATCTAACCCTGTATTGTTGTACTACGATAGATTCCACCCTACTATGTATTGTTGTAATATAATAGATCTAACCTATGGCTGATACCCATCATTCATTCTATGCACCTCCACCTCGATCTCTTCAAACTTCGCTTCTTCATCTTCCACTCAAATTGGGTCAAATGCTCATTTAATTCCAAAATGTGTTTCCTCTTCTCCTTTTCCTTTTTTATTTTTTTCCCTGCAACCATTAGCTACTTGCCTATCATCAAATAGGAGCATGGTATTTTATTCACATTTGGCATCTTCCCCTTCCTCCGATTGTCCCTCATGCATTTTCTCATTTTTCTTATCAATCGCTCTCACTGATCCTCAACCTCCACTTCCTCATCATTAATCATGACCCACATCATCCCTAGTTATAGGCATGCCTTAAAACTTTCCCTACTTACAAAAACTGAAAAATAAATAAAATTTCTGAAATGGTAATCTAACTGTGACCACTTCATTAATGATTAACCAATTGCTAAGTTATGTATTAGACATTTCAAACAATTTCTGTAATTATGTTTAAATATATTGTGAACAGAAATTTAATTTGAATAATGAAAAAAATTATTATGGAATTAGTTCCATAAAGTAAGAAAGACTGATGGTAAAATCATTCAAGATGTAAGATTTAGTTGAATAGAATTCAGTTCAAAAAGTTGCTCACCTCTAAGGATAAAAAGAGGATCCCAGTGAGGTTTGGGGGTTCTGTTCGATAACTGAAGGAGGAAAATGTCAAACCAGGAGGTAAAAATACATGTGCACACCCATCCATAGGATTAGGTGTCAACATTCCCCCCTTTAATCCGAAGGGATGTTGGTGAGTCCAAGCATCGATCTGAACTTTTCAAACTTTTCTCTTCCAAGTGCTTTGGTGAAGATGTCAGCAGTTTGCTCATTTGTGGAACAATAATGTAGATGGATGGTTTTGGCCTGAACATGATGTCGAATGAGATGGTACTTTGTATTGATGTGCTTTGTTCGATCATGGAACTTTGGGTTCTTGGCCAACTTTATTGCAGAAGTGTTGTCGATCATGAGTGGAGTGGAATACATCTGTTTCATCTGCAAATCTTCCAGGATTTTCCGGAGCCACACAATTTCCTTTGGTGCTTCAGCTGCTGCCACATATTCTGCCTCGGTCGTGGAATCTGCTGGAACTGACTGTTTGCGTGATCTCCATGAGACAGCTCCTGATCCAAGACTCATGGTGTAACTTGTAGTAGACACCCCTGTTTCTTTGTCGCCATCAAAGTCTGAATCAGAGTATCCGGTCAAGATGAAGTCGCCTACCTGTGTATATTTGAGTCCAAAGTCTTGAGTCCCCTTCAAGTACCTTAGTACTCTTTTTGCAGCAGACCAATGTCCTTCACAAGGTTTCTGCATGAACCTTGAGAGGATTCCAACAGTAAATGAGATGTCAGGTCTGGTGGTGGTCAGATAGATAATACTTCCTACAAGCTGTCTATACTTAGTTGCATCCTCAAATTCCTTCCCTTCAACAGATGTGAGCTTCAAGTTTTGTTCCATTGGAGTGCCTAAGGGTTTACAATCATCCATGCCAAATTTGTTCAAGAGATCTCCAATGTACTTCTTCTGAGAAAGAAAGATGAATTTAGGATGTTGAATTACTTCAATACCCAAATAGTAATGAACATGACACAAATCAGTCATTTCAAAACCTTTCTTCAACTCTTTCTTCATGGATGCAATATAGCTCTCATTGTTTCCTGTTATCAAAAGATCATCTACATATACCACAAGATATACAACTGTTTTTCCAACTTTCTTAACAAACAAAGTTGCATCATCAAGATCAAAGTGTTTGAAATCAAGTTTAAGAAGATGCTCGGTCAATTTCTCATACCAGGCTCGTGGTGCTTGCTTGAGGCCATACAAGGATTTTACAAGTTTGCAAACTTTGTGTTCTTGACCCTTTATCACAAATCCTTCTAGCTGGGACATATAAACTTTCTCCTTCAGATCTCCATTCAAGAACGTTGTTTTTACATCCATCTGATGGACTTTCCATCCACTCTGAGCTGCTAAGGCAAAGAGAGTTCGGATGGTGGTCCATTTTGCTGTGGGAGCAAAAGTTTCTTCATAATCGACTCCTTCTTTCTGTGCGAATCCTTTTGCCACAAGCCTGGCCTTGTGCTTGTCAAGTGAGCCGTCTGCTTTGTACTTGTTCTTGTAGACCCACTTACAGCCAATTGGTTTCGTTCCCAAGGCGGATCAACCAGCTTCCAAGTGCCATTCTTTATCAAGGCATCATACTCCTTCTGCATCGCTTCTTTCCATTCATCATGAGAAGCGGCTTCTTTGAAGGAAGTTGGTTCATGATCTGTAGACAAACTCAATTCACAGTTATAAGCAATATCCATATCAACGGGAGAATCAGAATTATCTACATCACCTTCGATTTGTTGAGTGGAACTTCTTGTTCCTGTTTTTCCAACCTCATCAGGATGAACATTCTCCAGTGTCTTTGTCAGCCATTTGGGAGGACCTTTCTGAGATGGCCCAGGCTGGTCATTTGACTGAGTTGGAATTGATTCAAGATTCAATCTCCCAATTCTGTCAATCACATCATCCAATGTGTCATCCGTGGTTGTTTCTTCATGTGGGGGAGAGTGTGGTTCAGGAAAAGATTCCACAGTTTGATTCAATATCGGAATCCCCCCTTCAAGGTGTGGAATCACATTATCAAATTCTTTGAAAGACTTTGCATGTGTGAATCTATCCAGGCGATCAAGTTGCCGCTCAACAACCTTGTCACTCTTGGATGATTCAAGAAATATGACATATCTTGCTATCACAAACTTCTTATTTGCTTCATCATAGAGACGATATCCTTTGGAGGTATTGGAGTACCCCAAGAAGATACATTTTCTGCTTCTAGCACCAAGTTTGTTCCTTTGACCCTTAGGTATCAAGGCATAACAGGTGGACCCAAAGACCCTGAAATGCTTTACCGAAGGAATGTGGCCATGCCACATTTCAAAAGGAGTTTTGTTTCTAATTGAACTTGAAGGACACCTATTCTTTATGTAAACAGCACATAGAACTGCATCAGCCCAAAACATCATTTTTACATTCTTGAAAAATAACATGGAGCGGACCATATTTAAAATGGTTCTGTTCATTCTTTCAGCTACACCGTTCTGTTGTGGATTATATGGCACAGTGGTTTGATGTTTGGTTCCATGTTGACGAAGATAATTTTCAAATTCGTTTGAGGTGTATTCTTTTCCATTATCAGTACGTAGAGAGCCAATATGTGTTTGTGCATCATTTTCAATCCATACATGAAAATTCTTGAAAGTTTGAAAAGCATCAGACTTATTCTTGAGTAAGTAAATCCAACACATTCTGGTGTAGTCATCAATAAATGTCATCATGTATTTGTTTCCATTTGCAGAAGCAATAGGCATAGGGCCACATAAATCCGAATGAACAAGTTCAAGTTTCCTATGTGCTCTTGAGTGTGAATCATGAAATGGCTGTTTGCTATGCTTTCCTAGAATACATGCATCACATTCCTTAGGTTTTCTAGGAATTGTAGGCAGTCCATCAACACCATTTTTCTTCAACAAACGAAGGCTGTCATAATTTAAGTGTCCAAATCTAGCATGCCATAAAAAGACTTGATGGAAATGTACCTTCATCATGATATGAACTGAATGCAAAGTTTTGAGCATGAGCAGATGAACCTTTCAGCTTCAAAAGTCTCCCTTCTTCTATTCCCTCCATGACAAGTGAGTGATCTGATGCTGATCTGACCTCTACCTTGCCATCAAACAAGTGAACTGAGTGTCCTTGCTGCCGGATTTCGATCAGGGACAGCAAGTTTCTCTTCAACTCTGGGAGGTATAGAACCTCATGTAGGATATGATCGGGAAGACCAGGCAGTTTAAGCCTGACTGTGCAAAGCCCTGATGGCTTGAGTTTGGATTTATCTGCAAAATATACTGCTCCATCAACTTTGTCAGTGAATTCTTCAAAAAAATCTTTTCTAAATGTCATGTGACATATTGCTCCTGAATCTAGCAACCAATCATCTCTCCATGAAGTAAATGAAACATCAAATAGGTTTTCAGTTACTCCATTGTTACAATGTGCTAGAACAGAATGAGCTGATTCAACTGGTTTACCTTTGTCTTTGTCATCAGTTTTACCTCTGTCTTGATTTGTTTGTTGCTGAGCTTTAGATTGTCTGCCCCCCTTTTCTCTGAAGTGTCTTCTTCGTCTTCTTCCTTCTCTTCCTTTGGATGAACCTGAAGCGTGTCTCTTTTCTCTCTGTGCCAAGTAGGCAGCCTCTTTAGAAGATGAAGGGACTGTCATCTTCTTTTAAAGGAGGAGAGAAAAAACTCTGCTGGAAAATTTCTCTTGAAGGAGAGAAAACAAAAAAAAAAAAAAAAAAATCTATTGCTGGAAAATATACTCAATTAAAAGGGCAGAAACTCTTGCTGGAAAAAATTTTCTGAGTTAAAAACTCTTTCTGGAAACTAAATCTGCTCAGAAAACTTTGCTGGAGACTGAATTTTTAAAAAACACTCTATGCTATAGACTGAATTCTGCATAAAAAAAAATGTATTTTTTTTTTTTTTTTTTTTTGGGAAAAAATGTATGTGAAAAAAGGTGAATGGTTTTGTAAAGGGTGGAATTTTCAAAGGTAGGGAGCGAAATTATGAATGGAGGGGGCAGAAATATTTATGGGAAAAGGTATTGAAGGATGGGAGGGGGCGCATTATGAAAGGGAGGGGGACGTTGTTTTATGCAGGGGCATTGTTTTATGGAGGGGCGCAATACAGCCACGTAATGTATGGAGGGGCATTGTTTTATGGAGGGGGGCAATACAGCCACGTAATGTATCTTCTTGAAATATCAAAACAGCGATGATAATATATGACAAAACAACGTTATAGAAATATATAACAAATATGCAATGTCAACACAGCGTTATATAATATATGGAAGGGGCGCAACACATCGTTTAAAGGTATACATGGGACAGCATACAACAATGGACAGCGAAAAGTGAATAGTCGTATTACAATGTATATATGATATAACAACTGTGACAACGTTTTAATAACAATAACGCACATCTAACCCAGCGTTTAAATGTCACGGCGTTCAAATAGTATGGTCGACGGTATGGACACAGCATTTAAATGGTATGGTCGACGTTAATGGTATGGTGACAGCATTTTAATGTAATAACAATAAAGCATATACAACATGTCAAGCCAGCGTATTAAAAAACGAAGCGTTGTAAAAACACAACGATGTATTTTAATATGAAACGCAGTGTCAAACTAAACCAGCGTGGAACCTCCAGACAGCGTGGTAAGCGTAGGGATATGTGAAGAGTTGCAGTGCGTAGCGTGTGAGAGAGCTCGCGGTAAGGCAGTATAGTGGACTGTTTGCAGGTGAGGGCGAATAGGGCGGAGATGGGAGGTCAAGCAGTGAGCGGGGATTTGCAGGTGGAGAAAGGACTGTGCGCTAAGAGCAGGGACGGGCCGGAGCTCTGGAGCGAGCGCTGTAAAGCGTGAAGCGTTGCAAACAGGTATGGGGAGCGGCTGGCCGGTGGGAAAGTTATGGAGCTGGTGAGGGAGGGTGTAACGCAGATGCGTAAGCTTATGTAATGGGAACTGTGCGTAAGGGATCTGCAGTGTTAGAATGGAGAATGGAGAATGGAGAATGAGTGAGGGCGCAGGGAGAATGGAGGAGGGAGGTGTGAGTGAATGTACATGCGTAGGGATGAATGAGGAGGCCCAGAAGGGCGTTACATAAAAAAAATTTGAAATTGAATCTGCAGAAGACAGTTGCAGGACTGCTGGACTGGCAGAGCCTGCAATTTGCAGATTGACAGAGCCTGCAAATGTCAGTGCTAAATAGGGAAAAAAAAAAATGCAGAATAACAGTCTAGCAATAAGGAGTAGCAGAAAACAGTTAATAAAATTGACTGAGCAAAGGGTAGGGAGTTACACCACAGGGCAGAAATGCCAAATGTGGGGCTGGCTCTGATACCATGTCAAACCAGGAGGTAACTCCTCAAAACTGCAATGTGTATTAGCTGAAGAATGTACATGCTCTTATAGATGGGAGGTGAGGCTATTGGGATTCAGCTCCCAATGACTCTTGGCCTTCCTTATTTCCTAATAATAAATAATATACAAAAATACATGTGCACACCCATCCATAGGATTAGGTGTCAACAGAAAATACTTTGGAGAAAATTTTGGACTGGTGTTCACCAGAGAATTAAATAAAATTTTCTATTGAGTACTGGAATTGGAGACTGGACCGGATTATCCTGTAGTCTCTTCCAGAATATCTGTCAAAAACAAAGTTCAGGTTTGGAGCTTGAGCGAGAGTTGGAGGACATAATTGCCTCACTCGTGGAAGGGAGGCATAAAATCAGTCCCAGCATCAGAGGACAGATAAGTAATTGTTCATTGTATTTATAGGAATTCTGTTTTCATAACTTTTCCTGTAGAAAAATAAATTATATGGAAAGTTGTTTATTGATTTTAGTTAATTATCCGAGGACTGTAAACCTAGATCCTTCGGAAGAAGGTTCTGGGTAGATCATCCTGTTACTACCTATGATATTACATGGACATTTATGGTCCAGAAATATGTGCTGAAACTAATTATATAGTGAACTGAATGTCGTACTGTAAATGTATAGTAGAAACACAGTATTAAGACAAACTGTAATCGTACAGTAGAAACACGGTATTAAGGTAAAACTATAATTGTACATTTCATGACAGAATAGTATTTTGCATCATTTCTTGTATTATATATATATATACTTCTTAGAATACGAGTACAGAGATACAATTCCATTATAACTTGTAGAATTGTTTAGAAAAAAGGGTTTTCAAAACAACTGGCATTTATAGTGTTGACTTCTCGTAATGAAAACAGAAAGGAAGAAGTTATATACATATATGTAGAAAAAACTGTGAATTTTTAGGAATCGAAAACCATTGAAAAGAACAACCTCCGAAGGGAGAATCTTTGAGTTGGCATATTTAAAGATTTATTGAACAAAATTTTCATAAGTATTGACAATCCATTGATTACATACATAAGCCAAGAGTTACCAGATAACAGTAATCAAACTTGAAAACAAAACGACAGAGGCATTACTGTCGAAATGTAACAATACAGAGAATAAACTCAAAACATTAGGAAATGATTGAGTTCAAGAATTACAGTGAAAAATTAGCGAAATAACTCGTAACTCGATAATATATATATATATATATATATATATATATATATATATATATATATATATATAGATATATATATATATATATATATATATATATATATATATATATATATATATATATATATATATATATATATATATATATATATGTATATTCTGTGAACGAGAATAATAGAAATACATTGTCTATATCAGGTTACTGTTGTCCATGGCGAACAAGTGAATAACCTAAGTAACAGCTACGGGCGAAACCCTTGCGGTATAACCCTGAATGCTACTCAACGAGAATATCAAATATTCTTAATTAAATAAAGAAGGGAAATGATTCATTGGAAAGTATAAACCCTGAATATATACATACAGGTCGGCTATGGCACTATCTTAAAAAAAATATATAGGGTTAAAACCCTAGCTTTCAGGTTAACCAGTATGAGAACAAAAAGAGCAAGATTTCTTTCCAAGAAGAAAATAGGTAAGTTCGAGCCTCAAAGTAGCACTCAAATCTTAAAATTACAATGTAAAATCAAACTTGTGATGATCCAACCATTAACAGAAGAGGTCCTCGCCTACAATAAGCACAGGCGAGTATTACGATTCAGAGCGGTAGGAGCAATATTTGTAGAGAAAATATCTATCTACTCACCTGTGCCATTGTAAAAGAACTTAAAATTGTTCCTTAAGATGCATTGTTGTAAACTCTGTGTGAACCTACCACCAAACCCATAAAACAAATGTATAAGAAAACTGAGTTAAAATAGCAAATCAAAATTAGCGCAAAAGGGAAAATATGCTAAGAGCTATTTGTATAAGAACTTGCTAAGTAAACAAAAGAGTTCTAAGAGAAGTGATTTTGTTACCCGTTAAACCCTGGTTGCAGGAATCAAGATGAAAGTATCATAATACTTCTATAAGGATTTCGACTTAGAAGTGTTGCTAGCACGAAACGTTGGGCCGAGAAGTTACTTCTCAAAAAAATGCGTAGGAAACTTAGTAGGGTTTCCAAGAAATGTTCTCAGCACATGTTCTAAACCGAAGCATCTGGACTGTGCCATAGTAATGAGCATATCTAGCAAGAATACAAGAAATTCTATGGACAAACTAGCAAGAACAACAGAGAAATTGCAGAGGAAACTGATGCGGTGACAAACGCAACAATGAGTCGGTGGGATACGGAGGGGTATGGGTTGTTACCCTAACCTACCCTTATCCGCATGAGCACCATAGATATCTTGAGATATGGATCGGACGGCGAAGGGTGCGCCAGATCATGGCACAACTGTAGATCGTAGCTCAAAGTCTTTAATGCCAGGATGGGCACATTAAAACATACACATTGCCATTAAACCATAACCAGATTATACATGAGGTTAAGACGCGTTGAAAACTGCATGTGATTCACCAAATCCATTTATGTATAAATAATTTAACGCTTAGTACTGGGTATGACACCCATAATAAACAGATAATTAATTACATAGCCAAATGTAGGTTTTCGCATGTAAATAAATATTTCATGTAAGCTATGTTACTATGAAACAAGCATAAAATGATGTTATTTGACCATGCAAACATTCATATTAATTATGTAATGTAAATAAAGTGGTGCTAAGGTAATGTTAAATAGATGAATGCAATTTTTTTTTTATGTCATTTTTTTGTTCTAGCAATAGTTGTTACAAGTGGTATCAGAGTAGCCTTGTAACGCTGGGAGCCTATGGGTCAACTAACATTTAAGTTGTGTATTCCTAATGCAAACAGAAAGAGTTAGCAGGATAAAATGAGAAGGACACCATTACAGCAACCACCTCTGAATGTCGGGGAACCACAATCCCGACAGGAGATGAACCCCGAAATGTGGATACAGCAGGGGGTAGAACAACATCAACAAACCAATAGGTTGTTAGAAGAGAAGCGGCACCAAACTAGCCTCCTTTTAACTACTCAGTAGAATTTAGAGGAGGAGATGGAGAGGGTGCTAAACGATAATGCAAGGTTGATGCAAGAGCAGGAGAGGATATTTAAAAGTCTCTCTGATAAGTAGAATCAAGGAATTGAGAAGCCAAGTACCGATAGAGAATTCTAGGAAGGAAATGAACAGACAATTAGAGATCATGACATGGACAGAATAGAAAGAAGTTAATCTTAGCAAAGTAACCGAAATAAGAATTATAATGAAGCTGAATCTGATAAAGTAACAGATTAGAAAGAAATAAAAAGGCAGAAAGTAGAGCTACAAGGTGAATTTAGGAAAGTAAAAACCCCCACATTTGATGGAGTAGAGGAGTAGGTAGCTGAAGCATGGCTGATTAATATGAATAAATATTTCCAAGTGTATGAATACAACAATAATCTTAAGGCCAGATTGGCTATTTACCAGTTAAGAGAGAAATCCACCTTATTGTGGGAAGAAGTGAAGAATGTACATAGTATAGAGGACCAAGAAGTAACTTGGGATGCTTTCCAGCAGTATTTTAAGGATAAGTACCTAACAGAGTGCTTTTATGATGAGAAATCTTGAGAATTTCATGATTTGAAGTTAGGACAAATGACTATGGATGAGTATATCACTAAATTTACTTCCTTACTGTGTTACGTGCCATACCTAAGAGATGAAAAAGCTAAAGTACAAATATTTTTAAGCAGTTTTCTGATTCATATGAAAGAACATATAGAATTCGTGAATCCTACGATGATGGATGAGGCTATTAGAAAAGCCAGAATGTGCTACCAACAAGCAAAATTCAAGGTGGAACAAGGAAAACGCTGGTAGGCCAAGAAGGAGCATAAAGGAAGTTCTGGTTTTAAATGAAACAAAACCAGTAATTTTAAAGGTACAACTAAAATTTCAATCAGTAAACAGTTTGGTAAAAATCATCAAAGAATAAGGTGGCCTATAGAAGATAAAACTGTAGAAGCTTCCAGTAATTCAGAACAAACTCAGAACCAGAAACCATCGTTACAATGCTAGGGTTGTGGGGAGGCACACTACTACTGGAACTATCCACAGAGAGGTAGGAGTGAAGCAATGACCAATTTACAACAAGCCTCAATGATGGGAGATGTTTCTCGAAACATACCCAGAATAAATGCGGCATTGGAGGACCGACAGGCTGACTATCAACCGACAATGATTAAATTTGAAGGTAAATTTCTATCTCAGCTTGTTTCTATTTTGGTAGATCCGGGTGCAAGTTTAAGATATATAATTCCAAAAGTAGTACAAAACTAAAAATTACAAAGTTAGAAATATAAGAAATCATGGGTGGTACAGTTAGCTACTAGATCCAAGACGAAATTTAGTGCCAAAATATCAAATTATGCACTAAAAATTTATGAACAACAACTAACTGTGGATTTGAATATTTTACCTTTGGGATATTATGATGTGATGCTTGGAATGGATTGGTTGGAAAAGCATTGGGTTCTAGTAGATTGCAAGGAAAAGGTTATTTAATACGAAAAACAAGATGGCACTTGCCAGGAAATTCAAGCGATAAAGAAACCTGTACAGTTGTGTCCGATCACGGCATCCCAAATGGGTAAATGCATGAGGAAAGGATGTCAACTATACGCCATTCAAGTGGGCTTTACAGACTCTAAAGAAAAGGCTTCTAGGCTGGAAAATATACCTATAGTGTAGGAATTCAAGGATGTATAATACTGGGAATTCCACCTAGAAGGGACATAGATTTTACAAATGAATTGATGCCGGGAGCATCACCAATTTCAAGAGCACCCTATCGGATGAGTGTACTTGAATTGACTGAGTTAAAAATGTAGCTACATGAATTATTAGATAAGGGATATATAAGACCAAGTGTATCTCCTTGGGGAGCACCTGTATTGTTTGTAAAAAAGAAGGACGAAACCATGTGAATGTGCATGGATTACCCTCAGTTAAATAAGCTAATTGTTAAGAACAAGTATCCCTTACATCGAATTGATGTTCTTTTTTATCAAGTAAAGGGAGCCACAGTATTTTAAAAAATAGATCTAAGATCAGGATAAAAGATGGAGACATACATAAAACTGCTTTTCGTACAAGGTACGGGCACAACGAATTTGTGGTGTTACCTTTCAGATTAACCAAAGCACCAGCAACATTCTTGAGGCTGATGCATGGTATATTTTATCCCTATCTGGATAATTTTGTGCTGATTTTCATTGATGACATTTTGGTCTATTCTAAGAATGCGGAGGAACACAAGGAACATTTGCGGATAGTGTTGGAAATGCTAAGGAAGCACCAACTGTATGCCAAGTTCAGATAGTGTGATTTCTTCAAGGAATAAATTCAGTACCTTGGTCATGTAATCTCTACTGAAGGTATTTCAGTAGACCCTGAGAAGATCAGAACAATTATGGAATGGAAAGTGCCTCAAAATGTGGCAGACATACGATCCTTTATGGGATTGGTTGGTTATTACTGACGATTTATTGAAGGATTATCAAAGATTTCTTTTCCAATCACTTCACTACAAAGGAAAGGAAAGGTATTTAAATGGACAGGAGAATGTCAAGACAGTTTTGAAAAGCTGAATCAGTTGTTAACTACCGCTCCGGTGTTAAAAGTAGCTGATCCTAATAAAGATTTTGAGGTATGCACAGATGCATGCAAGGAAGGAGTTGGGGCAATCTTGTCACAAGAGGGAAAGGTGATTGCATATGAGTCCCGAAAATTAAAATAACATGAGAAGTGATATTCAGCCTATGACTTAGAATTGACAGCAGTGGTGCATGCACTTCGGGTGTGGAGGTACTATTTACTTGGGAAAATATTTGTGCTCAAAACAGATCATAGTAGCCTAACTAGCTACTTTAAGCAGGCTAATCTCAACTCTCGTCAAGCAAGGTGAAATGATTTCCTGAGCGAATTTGATATTGATATGCAACATGTGAAAGGTAAGGAGAACCGAGTAGCAGATGCATTAAGCAGGAAGTCACATGGTGTTTATGAATTATATTGTAATCAAGTTGAGTGCAGATTTTTGGAACAAATAAAATCAGAAGTAGATAAAGACCCTGAATACCAGTTTATGTGGTAGCAAGCAAAGGAGCTCAAAGAACAAGGAAAACCAGTTGAATATGAAATTGATCATGATGGTTTGTTAACTTTCAAGAAAATAATTTTTGTTCCAAAACGAATGGAGTTGAAGGAATTAATATTAAATGAATCTCAACGAAGTAATTATTCGGGACACCCTGGTTAACAGAATATGTTAACAGCTATAAAGAAGAATTACTTCTAGCCTAGTATGAGGAGAGATATAGAAGAATATTTGAATAAGTTCTTAGAATGCCAGCAAGTAAAAGTGGAGCACCGACATCTAGCTGGATTGATGCAACCTATATCGGTACCTGAATGGAAGTGGGAAGTGATATCTTTAGATTTTATCACCAGAATATCAAGATAAAAAAGACACAATGATTCTATAATGGTAGTGGTGGATAGATTAAGCAAAGATACACACTTTATACGAGTACAGTCCACTTATAAGACAGTGCAGATAGCAGATATATTCATGCGAGAGATTTTCAGGTCACATGGAATTCCAAAGACTGTCATATCTGACAAGGATGTAAATTTTACATCATCATTTTGGAAAACATTATTCACTGGGTTGGGAACTCAAATTGACTTCAGCACTACTTATCATCTGCAAAAAACAAAAAAACAGAGCGAGTAAATAAAATTTTGGAGAACATGCTACATATGTATGTAATGCAGCAACCTACTAGGTGGGAAGAGCATTTACACCAAGTAGAATTTGCATACAATAATGGCTATCAGGAATCACTCAAAATGATTTTGGTCGAAGCCTTCTATGGGTGACAATGTCGAACTCCTATTAATTGGAGTAGCCCGGAAAACAAGCTGATGCTTGGACCCGACATGTTAGCTGAAATGGAGGCATAAGTAAGGAAGATCTGACAGAATTTGAAGGCAGCTCAGGATAGAAAAAAGGTGTATGCGGATATAAAAAAAAACCTATCGTGAATTTGATATAGGGGACCATGTGTACGTAAGAATTAAGCCAAAGAAAAGCACATTAAGGTGGGCCTCATGTGCCAAGTTACCTCCCAGATTTTGCGATCCATTCCAAATATTGGAACGACTAGGACCTGTGGCTTACTGATTGGCTTTTCCTAGTCATATATGAGTACACAACGTTTTTCATGTGTCACTGTTGAAAAGATACATTCATGATTCAAAACATATAATCCACTGGCAGAATATTCAGGTAGAATATGTATACCAGATTGATTAAAGTATGTTAAGATATATAAGTCAAATTAATACAAATCATTGTTTGTAGGTCGAACCAGACGGAGAATTTCTGGTCGAACCCCTTAGTATAATCGATCGGAGTGAAATCATGCTCCGGAAGAAAGCCATCGCCCAGGTTAAAGTGCAATGGAAGCACTTTGGCCCAGAAGAAGCTACTTGGGAGGATGAAAGTTTTGTTCCCGAATCCTATCCTAAACTTTTTACTGAAACAGAATGAGAACACCAGGGACGGTGTTCACTTCTAGGAGGGTAAATTGTGACCACTGCCTTAATCATTAACTAATTGCTAAGTTATGTATTAGAAATTTAAAACAATTTCTGTAATTATGTTTAAATATATTGTGAACAGAAATTTAGTTTGAATAATGAAAACACTGATTATGAATTAGTTCCATAAAGTAAAAAATACTGATGGTAAAATAATTCAAGATATGAGAGTTACTTGAACAGAATTCAGATCAAATAGTTTCCCACCTCTAAGGATAAAAAGAGGATCCCAGTGAGGTTTGGGGGTTTTGTTCGGTAACTGAAGGAGGAAAAGACTCTAGAGAAAATTCTGGACTGGTGTTAACAAGAGAATTAAACCAAATTTTCTATTGAGTACTAGACTTGGAGACTGGATCGGATTGTCCTGTAATCTCTTCCAAAATATCTGTCAACAACGAAGCTCAAGCTTGGAGCTCGGGGGAGAGTTGGAGGACGTAATTGCCTCACTCGTGGAAGGGAGGCATAAAATCAGTCCCAGCATCAGAATACATATAAGTAATTGTTCACTGTATTTATAGGAATTATGTTTTGATAACTTTTCCTGTAGAAAAATAAATTATATGAAAATTTGTTTACTGATTTTAGTTAATTATCTGAGGACTGTAAACCTAGATCCTTCGGAAGAAGGTTTTGGGTAGATAGTCCTGTTACTACCTATGATATTACATGGACATTTATGGTCCGGACATATGTGCTGAAAATAATTATATAGTGAACTGAATGTCGTACTGTAAATGTATTGTAGAAACACAATATTAAGACAAACTGTAATCATATAGTAGAAACACGGTCTTAAGGTAAAACTATAATTGTACATTTCATGACAGAATAGTATTTTGCATCATTTGTTGTATATATATATATATATATATATATATATATATATATATATATATATACTTCTTAGAATACGAGTACAGAGATACAATTCCAATATAACTTATAGAATTAGTTCAGAAAAAGGGTATTTAGAAAAACTGGGATTTATAGTGCTGACTTCTACTAATGAAAATGGGAAGGAAGAATTTATATACATATATGTCGAACAAACTGTGAATTTTCAGGAATTGAAAACCATCGAAAAGAACAACCTCCAAAGGGAGAATCTTTGAGTTGACATATTTAAAGACTTATTGAACAAAAGTTTCATAAGTATTAATAGTCCATTGATTACATACATAAGTCGAGAGTTACCAGATAATAGTAATCAAACTTGAAAACAAAACGACAGAGGCATTACTGTCGAAATGTAACAATAAAGAGAATAAACTCAGAACATTAGGAAACGGTTGAATTCAAGAATTACATGACAAATTAACAAAATAACTCATAACTGGATAATATATATATATATATATATATATATATATATATATATATATATATATTCCATGAACGAGAAGAATAGAAATACATTGTCTATATTAGGTTATTTTTGTCCATCGCGAACAAGTGAATAACCTAAGTAACAGCTATGGGCGAGACCCTTGCGGTATAACCCTGAATGCTACTCAACGAGAATATCAAATATTCTTTATTAAATAAAGAATGAAAATGATTTTCGTTGGAAATTATAAACCTTGAATATATACATACAGGCCGGCTATGACACTATCTTAAATATATATATATATATATATATAGGATTAAAACCCTAGCTTTCAGGTTAACCAGTACGGGAATAGAAAGACAAAGATTTCTTGCCAAGAAGAAAACAGGTAAGTTCGAGCCTCAAAGTAGGACTCAAATCTTAAAATTACAATGTAAAATCAAACTTGTGATGATCCAACCATTAACAGAAGATGTCCTCACCTGCAATAAGCAGAGGTGAGTATTACGATTCGGAGTGGTAGGAGCAATATTTGTAGATAAAATATCTATCTACCCACCTGCGCCATTGTAGAAGCACTTAAACTTGTTCCTTAAGAAGCGTTGATGTAAGCTCTTTGTGAACCTACCACCAAACCCATAGAACAAATGTATAAGAGAAATGAGTTAAAATAGCAAATCAAAATCAGGGAAAAAGGGAAAATATGCTAAGATTTGTCTATATAAGCACTTGCTAAGTAAACAAAAGAGTTCTAAGAGCAGTGATTGCGTTACTTGTTAAACCATGGTTGCAGGAATCAAGATGAGACTATCATCATACTTCTGTAAGGATTCTGACTCAGAAGTGCTGCTAGCACGAAACGCTGGGCTAAGAAGTTACTTCTCAGAAAAATGCATAGGAAACTTAGTAGGGTTTCAAGAAATATTCTCAGCACATGTTCTAAATCGAAGCATCCAGACTGTGCCATAGTAACGAGCATATCTATCAAGAATACAAGAAATTCTATGGACAAACTTGCAAGAACAACAGAGAAATTGCAGAGGAAATCGATGCAGTGACAAACACAACAATGAGCCGGTGGAAGACAGAGGGGTATGGGTGGTTACCCTAACCTTCCCTTATCCGCATGAGCATCGTAGATATCTTGAGATATGAATCAGACGACAGAGGGTGCGCCAAATCATGGAACAGTTGTAGACCGTATCTCGAAGTCTTTAATGCCAGGATGGGCACATTAAAACATACACATTACCATTAAACTATAACTAGATTATACATAAGGTTAAGACGCGTTGAAAACTGTGTGTGATTCACCGAATCCATTTATGTACAAAGAATTTAACGTTCAGTACTGGGTATGACACCCGTAATAAACAGATAATTAATTACATAGCCAAATGGAGGTTTTCGCATGAAAATAAATATTTCCTGTAAGTTATGTTAATATGAAACAAGCATAAAATGATGTTATTCGCCCATGCAGACATGAATATGAATTTTGTAATGTAAATAAAGTGGTGCTAAAGTAATGTTAAATAAATGAATATAATTTTTTTTTAATGTCATTTTTATGTTGTAGTAATAGTTGTTACACTAGCCGTGTGCAAAATACTTCTAAGAGGCCAAAGCCACCCTACTTTCATCCATTTAGGAGAAATTTAGTAAGTTAGAGTTTTTAGTTTATGGATTTAATTTAAAGTTAAGAGTGCTCAAGGTTCTTCGGTTTTTGTTATCTTCAAACTGCACGTTGTGATTATAAGCAAACAGATCTAGAAGTGGCACGCCACTTCAGAATTGTTTTTAATCTCTTTTCATCAATTAACCATCATCCACAATAAATAGCCACATAGAAATAGCCCTACCGCCCAAGCAATCACGCAGTGACTTTATAATTTTTATTTTATTAATAAACCAAAATTTTGATATGAGAGAGTGAGGAAATTTGTTTTTATATTAAATAATGTTATAAAAATTTTATATATAAAAAATTACAGTTAAAAAAAAACAGAAATCTAGTATTAAAAAATTGAAAAGATGGGTAAGTTATATCTTAAAAAATTGTAAAAAAATTAAGATACCTTTTATCATTTTTATTTGGACAATAGTAATGATAGTTCTTTATTGAAATTATTGGTATAGAATTCAGTTAAAGTGGTTCATTTTCTATGATCATCACAAAAATTAATATACACATATTTATTTTTGAATAAATTTGGATTTGAAAGAGAAAGAGATTGAGATATAAGATTTTTGGTATGTGTTGATGACTTGAAGCTTATTTTTTTATATTCAACATCTCCTTTTTTATATTAAAATTCAAGTTTGAATTTTTATTATTTATTTTATTATATTTGACTCACACATTTTTCAAATTTGCAATATTAATAAATTTGATGCATTTTTTTTTATGAGATTTTTTCTTTTATTCAAATGCTTTTATCCATTTCATTTTTTCCAAATTTTGAAAAGAAATAAAAATATTGTTACACTTTAAAATGTGTATTTAATTTTACATTTCTGAATTCAGAAATAAAAATGTTAATGGTGGAAATACCTAACACAATATCATTCTTTTCATTTTTTTCAAATTTTGAAAAAATTAAAATTGTTAGATTTTATACTATGTGTATTGAATTTTACATTGTCTAGTTTGTTTTTTTATTAAATAGAATAATTTGAATCTGTATTCTATTTCGAATTTGATAAATATGTGAGTCATTTAATTCTAACTATGATAACATTCTTTGTGCCCTCATCCAGTTCTCTTCAAATATTTTTTCTTCTCAGGAAAATCTTTCCATATTCATGTTTATGTTTAGCTTGCATGGTGATAAAAGAGATACTCACTATAGATATCATCTAAGAAAGAGGATATCAACTAAGTGCATTTCAGTTGTTAACAATTTGCAAATGCATTTTCATTCTGTTTGATTTCTCCAGCACAAAACATTATCAAACTGGTGGGTGTTATAGGTTCATTAGTTGCAGTTGAACAATTATATGGCATAATGTATAGAAAGACAAAGACATGGAAAATAGAAGTCTACTCAAGTAGAATTGGTCATTTTCCAACAATAATCCATATAAAAATTATCATATTAATATTATGTTTCAAGATATATATATATATATATGATTAATACGAATTCTTAAAATTTATATATATATATATATATATATATAATTTGAATAAATAAAATTTCCATGTATATAGTATTAATTATGGATATGGATTTAAAGTATCCATAAATAAGATGATTCTAGGTGACATGGTTTTCGTTGAATAATGTTGATAAATCATTTTACATTCATGGATATCAGAAGTGATGACAAGTTAACCGACTCTATACACAAAAAAATATTAGCATCAACTATTTATATAATTGATTATATATTAAAAACAATTATAGTAAAATTCACATATCTTATTTCTTTATAAATGTCCAAAATTAATGTGAAGTTAAATTAATTAATAGTACATCTCCATTATATAATTGAATTAAATCATAATAGTTTATTAAATCATTGTTTTCAATAATATATATTCATTTTATTGATATTTAATTTTCGCATATAAAGTATTTATATATTTATATATATATTTTTATGATTAATACGAATTCATAAAAATTATATATATATATATATATACATAATTTGAATAAATAAAATTTCTATGTATATAGTATTAATTATGGACATGGATTTAAAGTCTCCATAAACAAGGTGATTCGAGGTGACATGATTTTCTTTGAATAATGTTCATAAGTCATTTTGCATTCCTCGATAGCAGAAGTAATGATTGTCTTCACTACTAGTTTGAAAACTAAATTATAACAAGTTATAAAGAAAAAAATGTTAGCATCGATTATTTATATAATTGTTTATATATTAAAACCAATTATAGTAAAATTCACATATCTTACTCATTTTTAAATGTCACAATTAATGTGAGCTTAAATTAATTAATAGTATATCTCCATTATATAATTGCATTAAATCATAATAGTTTATTAAATAATTGTTTTCAATAATATATATTTATTTTATTGATGTTTAATTTCCACATATAAAGTATTTATATACATTTTATTTATCAAATTTATAATTATTTGTATTGTAGTGACATCCATTTCATTTCTTTTTGTATATTTATTTAAATTTTATTGCATTTTGATGTGTTTTTTGAAATTTTCAATATGTAAATATGATTTACTTTTTAACCTATTACATAATATTTTTAAAATAAATGTGAAATTAATTTTACATCATATTATTAATACAATTAAACTTTCTTCTTAAATTTATCTTCTTACTACATTTTTTAGAAGATATATTGAAACTCAAATTTTGATTATATTTAATTGTCCATATATTTATCTTTATTATTTCTTTCCATATTCCATTTTTATCAAAACTCTTTAGGGGTTCTTTTTCACCTTTTTCTTTTGCACCCAAATGTGAAATTACTTTTGCATCATATTATTAATAAAATTAAACATTCTTCTTAAATTTAAATTCTTGCTAGACAATGTTTAGAAGATATATAGACACTCAAATATTGATTGTATTTAATTGTCCATATATTTAACTTTATTATCGTTTTCCACATTCCATTTTTATTAATTGGAAATAATTAATATTATTTGTATATTAATGGAGAAATGGTTACATTGTTGTAACGTAGCTCCTTAAGTTAGGATTAGTTCCTAGGATATAGAAGTTTGTTTACAACTCCCTGATTCTTTGTGATGTACTTATAGTTGCATCATTCCATTAATGAATGTAGAGTGTGTACTCTCCATTTGAGTGCAGTATCCAGGTGCAGTACTCACCTGTGAGCTGCAACTTCTTTTTAGTTCAGTTTTTATCTTGGTATCAGAACTCAGATTGGGTGAGCCTGATTTGTTTATAGAGAGCCCTAGTGGCTACAGAGCCTTCGTGGCTATGGTGTACACATGAGCATTGTGCTCACAGGAGCTTCGTGCTCTCAGGTCTCATATGGTTGATTGATATCTGAGTAGAAGAGGGTTGGCACGATTTTTCTGCTGACAGGCACACCAAAATGCCTAATTGGCGCGACTATTAGGGCCATACCTGTGCCAGCGTGCCGAAACACGCGATTGGCGTGATTGTGCAGGCCATACCCGCACCAATTTGGTGACTCGTGTTATTTTTTATTTCGGCGTGGATTTTTTCCCTTGGGAAAGCGCCAATATCTCTTTGTGGAGGTTGTGTACATTAGATTTACCTGGTGGTGGTAGATCAGATTTACCCAGTGGTGGTAGATCAGATTTACCCAGTGGTGGTAGATCGGATTTTCCCGGTGGTGGAAGATCAAAGTTGTCCGGTGGTGGCAGACCGAAGTTGTGGATTTACCCAGTGGTGGTAGATCGGATTTGCTCGGTGGTGGTAGATAGAATTTTCCTAGTTGTGGTAGATTGAAGTTGTGGATTTACTCGGTGGTGGTAGATCGGATTTGCCTAGTGGTGGTAGATCGAAGTTTCCCAGTGGTGGCAGATTGAAGTTTTGGATTTTCCTGGTGGTGGTAGATCCAAGTTGCCTGGTGGTGGCCGAGTGAAGTTGTGGATTTGCCCGGTGGTGGTAGATCGGATTTTCCTGATGGTGGTAGATCGAATTTTCCCAGTGGTGGCAGATCAAAGCTGCAAACATATTTGATGGAGGTTCAGCACATGTGATTCGCCTGGTGGTGGTGGATTTGAGTTACAGTCACAAGATCGGACCATATTGGTAGCAGATCGGTGATCAGGATCTGGTATGTATTGAATTTTCTGTTAGTGTAGCTTGTAATTATTCAACTGGTTAGAATCATCAGAGGGTTTGGAATCAGATCAGGCCAGTATGAATAATACCATAGAAATATATCTCAACAAGTCTAGAAAACTTAATGGGTCCAATTTCACCAATTGGAAATTCAAGCTACAGACATTGCTTGAGGGAGAAAATGCGTGGTCGATTGTCATAGGAGATGAGAAAAAACCAAATATTGTAACAGGAACAACTGCACTTATACAAGATTGGGATAAAAGGGAGAACAAAGAAAAATTCATATTGAATATGTCTGTTAAGGACAATATTATCCCACATATTAGAGATGGAAAATCATCCACTGAGATTTGGACGATGATAAAAAATTTATACCAGACACAAAATACAAATCGCATCTTGTCTCTCAAAGGAAAGTTGTTTGCGATGAGGATAGAGGAGAATGAATCTGCTGCTGGATTCATTGCAAGGGTTAAAGACCTAAAGAGCAGATTGGGAGACATTGGAGAGAAGGTGTTTGATTCTGATCTAGTCACAATTACATTGAATGGAATGAAGGATGAATATCAGATGTTTATCACAGGATTGGAAGCGAGGGAGAAACCCCCTACGTTTGAAGAATTGACAGGAATCTTGCTACAAGAAGAAGAGTGGAAGCAGAATTTAAAACCGCAGAGTGATGATCTTGCTCTGATGGCGAAGAGGCGACAGTTTAGAGGGAAACGGCCACTACAGCAACAACATCCACAAAAGAAAACACAAAAATAGCAACAATAGAGAGGAGGTAGCACGTTTCAAAAGATACCATTTAGAGGTACGTCTGCAAACAATTTTTCAAATAAGAAATGTTTTTACTGTGGGAAAATTGGCCACCATATTAGGGACTATTATAAGAGGCAGGTAGACGAAGCAAGGAATAAGAAGAGAAAGCACAAAGGATACTTTGTTGATGAATATGAAGACCATAGTCATGAACTTCGACTATTTACAGCTGATTGTGCTCTTTCAGCATATAATGAAGATGATGACGACATATGGTATGTCGATTCTGGCGCATCTTCACATATGAAAAGTAAGAAAGAATGGTTTGAATTTCTTGAAGAAACATCATGTGGATCTAAAATTTATTTAGGAGATGACAGAGGATATGAGATCCAAGGGTATGGTGATATTCCAGTAAAGTTACCTAGTTGTGACATTAGATATCTTAAGAATGTTTTGTATGTGCCTAGGATTAGGAAAATTTTTATCTCTGTATCTATGATAACTGATCAGGATATGTTAGTTGAATTCTTCAAGACCCACTATGTCATAAAGGATAGCAATATGGAAATTGTTGCATTAGGGGTGCGTGTGCGGAGCCTGTACAGACTAGATGTGAAAATGATGCCACAACAAGCGATGGTTGCAACAGGATTGACAGCTGAAGAACTCTGGCACCGGAGATTCGGTCACCTTAATTTGGAAGACCTCATCTTACTTCAGAGAAAAGGTATGGTCGATCGAATTGCTACTTTTCATAGTGTTCAGTTAGATTGTGATAGATGTGCATTAGGGAAAATGCATAGAGAAGAATTTCCTCTGCATGTTAATTGAAAAGAAAGAGATATTCTAGAGCTGGTGCATACAGACATATGCAGACCTATGCAGACCAGGTCACTAGGTGGTGCATATTATTTTCTTCTGTTTACTGATGATTGCACTACATTCTCTTGGATATATTTTTTGAGTAAAAAGAGTCAGACCTTTCAGTGTTTCAAATAATTTAAAACTTTGGTGGAAAAGAAGACATGAAAATGTATAAAACTTCTCCGCTCGGATCAAGGGGGAGAATACAGGTTGGGAGAGTTCATGAATTTTTGCAGATATCATGGGATTTTTCAACATTTTACAGTGCCTCGTACACAATGCGCAAGGAGTATGCTTCAAGGTAAGGGTATATCAAATGGTTTTTGGGCGAAAGCCATCAACACTGTTGTTTATTTAAAGAATAGGAGTCATATTAAATTTCTTAGCTTCAAAACTCCTCTTAAAGCATTGTATGGATTCAAACCAGCAGTGAGTCATTTAAGAGTATTTGGGTCAAAATATTTTTCCCATATACCGAAGGTGGATAGAAAGAAGTTAGATCCTAAAGCCATGAAATGTATCATTGTAGGATATGGTACTGAGTTTAAAGCATATAAGTTATTTAATCCTGTGACTCATAAAATATTTGCAAGTGGAGATGTAGTATTTCGTGAATAGGTTGAGGAAGGAAAGGATGATAGTGATAATGATTGGCACATTCCATTATTGATGGAAGAACTCAACAGGGATGATTAGGAGCAGGAGCAGAAAGAAGAAGAAGAAACAGGTGATGTAGCCAATAATGCAAGCCCGTATAAGTCTGAAGCAGACAGATTTGAGGTAAGTTCCCTACTAAGGACATCAGGTAGGAAGACTCAATTACCAGCCAGGTTGAAAGAATATGCTTTAATTACAAGTATTTTAAACATTGTAGAACCCATAAATTATAAATAAGCAAGTCAATTTGATGCATGGAAGGCTGCAATTAATGAAGAAATTGAATCAATTACTAGAAACCATGCTTGGGATTTAGTTGAATTGCCTGAAGGAAAAACACCCATAGGTTGTAAGTGGTTGTATAAACCTAAAGTAAATGTAGATGGGAGTATAAAAAAGCTTAAAGCTAGACTGGTAGCAAAGCGTTATTCACAACAAGAGGGAATAGATTTCGATGAAACCTTTTCTCCTGTAGTGAAATTAAATATGATTAGAATGCTAATCTCTTTAGCTACAAAATATAAGTGGAAGCTACACCAGTTAGATGTTAAGTCTGCATTTCTGAATGGTGATATGAAGGAAGAAATTTATTTAGTTCAGCCTAAAGGGTTTGTTAAAAAGGGGCAGGAGCATCTTGTTTGTAGATTGAAAAAGGCATTATATGGTTTGAAACAAGCACCCAGGTCGTGGTATGAGAAGATAAATTCATTCTTTGTACAACATGGTTTTCATAGGAGCATGAATGATCCAAATCTCTATACCAAGTTTAATAAACAGAGGCAAATTATTTTGATTTCTTTGTATGTGGATGATATGATTATAACAGACAATGTAGATACTCTGATCAAATAAATCAAATGACAGATGTCACAAGTATTTGAAATGAAAGATCTCAAAAATATCCATTATTGTTTGGGTCTGGAAGTATGGAGAGATTCTAGACAGACTTTTCTTACTCAAGGGAAGTATGCCAGGAGTCTGCGAGAAATATTCAGGATGGAACAGTGTAAGTCTGCAGCAACACCATTGCAGTAGAATCTCAAGTTGTGCAGTGACGATGGCACTAAGGAGGTGGATGCCACTAAGTATAGACAGCTAGTTGGTAGTATGATATATCTTACTACAACTATACCAGATTTTTCGTACTCTGTTAGTGTGTTGAGCCAGTACATGTCTAAACCTCTCGAAAGTCATTGGGTTGTAGAAAAGAGCGTGTTGAGGTATCTTTGTGGTACTAGTGATTATGGTATTTTATACACTGACACATCTAATGTTACTTTAGAAGATTTTTCAGATTCCGATTGGGCAGTCAACCTGGATGATCGAAGATCTATCACAGGTTATGCATTCAGCATTGGATCCGGGGACATAGCACAGAGTGGCAAAACGAAAAGTACTGTAGGTTTAACTTTAGCTGAAGCTCAGTACCAAGCATTGTGTGCAACCACATGTGAATCTATCCGGTTGAGAAGACTTCTCAATGATGCATGAGAAGAATAGAAAACAACAACTACCATTAAAAGTGACAACCAGAGAACTATCAAGCTAGCATACAATCCAGTATTTCACAAAAACCCCAAACACATCGATACTCAGTTCCATTTTGTTTGAGAAAAACTTCAGTCAAAAGAAATATGTGTTGAATATTGTAAATCTTATGACAACATGGCAGATATTTTTACTAAGCCTCTTGGGAGAATAAAGTTTGAATTGTTTAGAGGGATGTTAGGAATTCAGGGTAATCCTTTCTCCATTAAGGGGGACAGTTGGAAATAATTAATATTATTTGTATATTAATGGAGAAATGGTTACAGTGTTGCAACGTAGCTCCTTAAGTTAGGATTAGTTCCTAGGATATAGGAGTTTGTTTACAACTCCCTGATTCTTTGTGATGTAATTATAGTTGCATCATTCCATTAATGAATGTAGAGTGTGTACTTTCCATTTGAGTGCAGTATCTAGGTGCAGTACTCACCTGTGAGCTGCAACTTCTTTTCAGTTCAGTGTTTATCTTTATTAACATTATTTGTGGGTCCCTTTTGCATCTATCACCTATGGCCTTTGCACCTCTAGATGTAGATGCTAGTTTAATTTGATGGGATTTTGTTTAAAAATAAAACAAAATCCTAATGATATGATGGTGTCATTTGTGGATCATCATTAGACATCTACCCATCAATATTACCAACTATCTCCAACCCATTTCCCACTGGATGATCATCCTTTGACGATAGCTCTTCTGCATCTACAATTTTTTCTTCTTGAGTTTCAAATAGTGGATGATCATCCTTCGATCGGATCTCTTCTGTATTTGAAAATTCCTCTTCTTTATCCTCAAAAAAAAAATGGATGGTCATCCTTCAATTGGATCTCTTCTTCATGTTCAAATTTCTCTACTTATCTTCAAAACCTTTGGTTGCTCCGAACCCTCCTTCAGGCCGCTTGTTACCTATTTGAATGCTTTCAAAGCCTTCCGTTGAATTTTCCTTTACCTCTTCACTTACATTTTGCACCTATGACTATGCCCATCATCCATTCTGTGAACCTCCACCTCCTTCTCTTCAAACTTCACCTCTTCATCTTCAACACAAACTAGGTTAAATGCTCCTTTCCCTCCACAATGTGTTTCCTTTTCTTCTTTGTCTTTTCTATTTTGTGCCCTCTTTTCCTTTGTATTTTCTATTTTGTGCCCTACTATTATTCGCCACTTGTTGATCATCTAGTAAGAGCATGGTATCTTCTTTATATTTGAAATCTTCCCCTTTTTCCTGTTTTCTCTCCTGCATTTTCTCATTTTTCTCATCAATGACTCCCATGGATTTCCATCTCTCCTCAAACTCCACTTCCTCATCATTAATCATATGACCCACATCATTCCCAATTATATGCATGCCTTAAAACTTTCCCTCCTTACATAACCTCAAATATAAATAAAATTGTTAAAATGGACAACAAAAAACTAATCTAATCATGTACAAAATACTTACAAAAATCCAAAGCCACCCTACTTTTCTCCATTTACGATAAATTTAATAAGTTATAGATTTTTTAGTTTTTGGATTGAATTTAAAGTTAACAATGCCCAAAGTTTTTTGGTTATTGTTATCTTCAAACTACCGGTTAGAGAATTAGAAGAGGTCACAACACTACCGAATAGTGTTTGATGTCCTCTCATCAATTAACGAGCATCCACGATAAAATATTTACAAAGAAATAGCCATACCACCCAAGAATTCACCTAGTGACCTTACAATTTTTATTTTATCAATAAATTAAAATTTTGATATTAGAAAGTGTGAAAAATAATAATTTTTATATTAAATAATGTTATGGAAAATTTATATTTGAAAAATTATTGTTAAAAAATTTATATTTACAAAATTGAGTAAATTATATATTAAAAATTTGTAAAAAAATTAAAATAGGTTTTTTTTACTTTTATTTGGACAATAGCTACGATGATAGTTGTTTATTTTAATTGTTGGCATGAAATTCAGTTAAAGTGGTTCATTTTCTATGATCCCCACAAAGACTAATATATATTTTGATGTGAAAGGGAAATAGATTGAGATATAAGACTTTTGATATGTGTTCATCACTTGAAAGTTATTTTCAATATTCAATATGTTGTTTTTTATATTAAACTTCAATTTTGAATTTTTATTCTTTATATTATTATATTTGACTCACACATTTTTCAAATTTGCAATACTAATAACTTGATGCATTTTGTTTGATGTGATTTTTCCTTACATTATTTTTATGATAATATTAAATAGACATAAATAATTTAATGGTGGAAATATTTATATTATTCATTTCATTTTTTCAAATTCTGAAAAAAAAAAAAAAAAAAAATCCTATTCTTTATAGGACGTGTATTCTCAAATTTTTCTGGTATTCAATTTTACATGGCTGACATAAAAAATTTAATGGTGGAAATACCTAATACAGTATCATTCATTTCATTTCTTTTCAAATTTTGAAAAAAAAATGAATTTGTTAATCTTTATACAATGTGTAAATACCAATTTGTTAGTCTTTATACCATGGGTATTCTCAAATTTGCTGGTATTGAATTTTACACTCTGCTTCTTCTTTCTTTTTTTTTCTTTTTTTTAACCTAATCTAATTTGAATCTGTATTCGATTTTGAGTTTGGTGACTATGCAAGTGATTTTCATTTTATCTATGATAACATTCTTTGTGGCGTCATCCTTTTCTCCTCAAAAATTTTTGCCTCTAAGGCAATTTTTTCCCTATTCATGTTTATGTTTAGTAGTGATGGTGATAAAAGAGATACTCATTAAAGATATCCTTTAGGAAAGAGGATATCAACTAAGTGCATTTTCACTTAGATATTTTTATACCTACTTCAAATCAGTGATCAGTTGTAAACAATTTGCAAATTCATTCTCATTCTGTTTGATTTATTTGGTAAAAAACATTATCAAATTGGTGGATGCTATGGGTTCATTAGCTACACTTGAATAATTATATGGCATGATGTATAGAAAGACAAAGACCTGGAAAATGGTGTGATGTATAGAAAGACAAAGACATGGAAAATAGAAATCTACTCAAATAAAATTGGTCATTGTCCAACAATCATTCATATAAAATTGATCATATTAATATTACGTTTCAAATTTTTTTTATAAATATATTTTTATGATTAATACTATATATATATATATATATAGTTAAATAAAAATTCCATATATATAGTATTAATTATGGACATGGATTGAAAGTCTAATTCTTTATGGACGGTAAACAAGGTAATTCCAGGTGACATGGTTTTTTTTTAATAATGTTGATAAGTCATCTTGCATTCCTCGATAGCAGAAGTGATGGTTGTCTTCACTACTAATTTGACAACTAAATTATGACAGACTTACCCACTCTATAAACAAAAAAATATAGCATAGCATCAACTATTTACATATAAAAAAATTATAGAAAAATTCACATATCTTATTGTTTTCAAATGTCCAAAATTAATGTGAAATTAAATTAATTAATAATATATTTCTATTATATAATTTCATTAAATCATAATAGTTTATTACATCATTATTTTCAATCATATATATTTATTTTATTGATATTTAATTTTGGTATATAAAATATTTATACACATTTTATTTATCATATTTATCTTTATTTGTATTGTATTACTAGTAACATCCATTCATTTATTTTTTATATTTATTTAAACTTTATTATATTTTAATGTGTTTTTTGAAATTTATTCCACTATATAAATATTATTTATTTTTAATCTATTATATAATCTTTTTAAAATAAATGTGAAATTATTTTTTCATAATAATATTAATTAAGCATTTTTTAAAATTTAAGTTTTTACTGCATTATTTAAAAGAAAATATCTACAAACTCAAATATTGATTATATTTCATTATCTATATATTTAGTTTTATTATTACCTTTTATATTCCATTCTTTCAAACATTAATAATGCTAGTTTAATTTGATAGGATTTTGTTTAAAAATAAAAATAAAAAAACCAGAAAGAAAGTTAAACTAGCATACGCAAACAATAGCGTCATATGTTGAACTGTAGCGACAGAAAGTTAATGCCTTACGCAAACAATAAAACGTTGACAGTGGAGGGGAAGGTTGGGAAGATGTGCCAAAATTCATGAGCATTCACTTCATTAACTGCGACGGCTGTGACAACATTGTCTGGTGGTCATGTTAGCTTTAAAATTTGCAGTATCGTTAAATAAATTTATAATAATAACAATAATAAAATATAAAAATAGAATGATAATTTTAATCTTAGCGACCAATATTTTTTTAATTCTCTATGACATTGATATTCATTGTCTCGTTTAGTTCCTTCCAAGTTCATGGATTGCATGAATTTAACAACATGCCATCCTCTTCCATGCCATTTCAATGTATTATATCCTAATAACGAGAATGTGACCATTCGATGTGATTTGGCAGTTGATAAATTAATTTTAAATATATTGTTTTTTTTTTTTTTTATATTTATTAAAAATGATTTGATAAATATTATTTATATTATTCTAAGTTAATGTTGATTGGGAATTCCAATGACGGACTTATTTTAATGCGTGCCTTTACAATTTAATAAATTAAGTTTCAATCAAAACAAAATCCAATACACATTAGATTTTAATCATTACCATCACATTTACAATGGTTTATCTTATAATATTAAAAATAATATAATGATATAAATATATATATGTTTTTTTTTATTATAAAAAATTGAATTTGTTATCAAATATTATAAAAAGTTACATCATAGATGCCACAACATTTTATATGAGAGTATCACCTTGTAAGAGATATGGCTAGGGCAGATATTAAACCATCGTTACATTATGCCAGAAAGAGTCGACTTATCTCTTTTGTATTTTTTCTTTTGTACTTTTTGCCAGCCATCCAGTGAAGGAGCATAATGTATAATGGCCAACTCCAAGCTGAAGGAGAGTTGGACTTTTTTTTCAGAGAAAGAAATTTCAGATACATGTGCTTGCTTGGTGCCAATCACACCTCGATCACCGATCTGCTCATCCTGTTGGGGATCCGCATCTCTAGGAGAAGATGTCTTCTCATCGATTTCCTTTTTTTCTTACATCTTACCTACACTCTTCTCTTGTGAATATTTTTGGTTTTCTTGTTGATTTTCTCTTTCTATTTGCCTCTCGTTTACTTATATTTCTTCTTCCTCTTCATCTGACAATGACACATCCGGAAAATTCCATCCTTTTTTCTTTTGCGGCTTCTTGGTTGTTTTTTCCTGGATAAAGTACACGTGATTTGCAAGTGCCTAGTTTAGTGGCACACCCTGCATCTAAACGTTGTGTTTTTGAAATCTAATGATTGAGACCACTTAAGGTTTTTGTGGATTAGATGTAAGCAGTCTCGCAGTCCCTTTCTTAGGTCCATATCCACACGGATACGTGCAAAGGTAAATATCCCTATGTCCATTCTCTCTCGGTCTAGCTTTATGAACGTTCCTATAGAGTCCCCAATGTTTTCTAGGACGTGATGGTGCCAAAACAGGAGCAGAAGGTTGTGTAATCGCACCTAAATAGGCTTTTTTGTAACCACCATTGTATATGCATCGAACCTAGGGAACCATGGGGTTACAAAGAGACTTTCTCTTCCCTCGAACCATGGTCTTTCAGTAGTGGAAAAGTTGTAGTCCTCTGTATGATCAAATTGAACCACGAAGAAACATTTTTCATAGAGCTAAGTATCATAGCTCTGGGTCCAGTTTTGGTGTATCCATGTTTGTAGCTCTTTAGCTATTGGACAATAGACATTAAAGTGGAAAATAATAGCTTTTGATTGCAATGCATCAAACAGACCAATTACCTCTGGTATTTATAATGCCAGATCTGGAATGTTCTCTGCTTTTTCTACAATATATGGTCCTGGTAATGATAGATCTGGATTTTTTTTTCCCCTGTGTGGGGTATTTCCCTCTCAGGATGTCCTTGAAGGAGGGCATTCCATTTCATGTTGTCATTTATCTATTAGCTGATGTTATTCCTGGAACACCACCTCTGAGTCTAAGATTCAAGAAAATAGTGGCGTTTGTTTGAATTTGGTATTCATTTAATTTAGATATTTCTTGTAGTGCTTTTCCTGAGAATATCAGGCTTTTTTGTTGAGCGGAGATGCCAGTGGTAGACTGGATATTATTTTTAAGCTCTGATACAGTCTCAGAGTCCTATACCCAAAGCACCATTGTCTTTCCATCTACGGATTTAATGAATATTTGAAAATGAGGCTGCGGCACATAGCTCACACCACCATTACCACTGTAAGGCAGATATTTTCCTATCCCCCGAGGGTATAGAGCACTAGTGAGCATCAAAGCTTGTCTAGGGGGTGATATGCCATGAGTCAGGAGGGATCGAAAGGATGGCACTACCTCTCGCCAAAGTAGCATCAGTGGAGAAAAATTAGTAGCCACTGCCTCGCGCCATAGCCACCCTCCCCCTTGTTATATCCCCAGCTGCGATATTCCTAAAAAATGAATTGGATAACTATAAAGAAAAGAGAACTACCAAAAAGAAGGAGTCATTGACCCGAACAGTGAGAGCTGGAAACTTCTACTTTGAAACAGGGGAGGAAAAATGGTGAATGGGGTCGAGCGCCAAGGAGAAAGAGCCAGCGGTTTCCATGTTTCTGAGTCCTCCAACCATGGTCACAGAGTGATAATCCCCAGGAGAAAGACCAAGCACCCACAATACCGAAATGATCATGCAGTCTCCTCCCTCGCCGAGCCTTTTAGCTTCTTGCAGCTCCGTAGAAATCCTCCACCACCCCATAGGTTGAAAAGAAATAGAAACCATAATACCACAGTGTCGGGTGGTAGAAATCCAATCTCTATGGGCCACACAATTACATGTCCTTTCAGCCATGGAATCCTTCTTTTCTTTCATTTCACAGCATTCCACAGGAACAGGGATCTTGTATTTTGTCGGTGATAGTGGAAAGCGAAAACATGGGAGCATGGGAGGCATCTCCTTTTACACTGCCACCCTGCCACTGGCCACCAAATAGTCTCCCTCTTGCATCTGCGAGTGGTGGAAGCCATGACTCCCTGAACATAGCCAAAAAACCTCGTCGAGCCCGACCCGATTTCTGCCAGTGGCCACAACACCTAGAAACCCTAGACCAGAAAGACTTCCATCTCTTCGCTCCATTTTTTAATAATGATATATATATATTATTTTAATATACATTTAAAATATTTTCTATTTAAAATCAAATTTCAAAATATTATTGGCTAGATGACGTGTATTCATGGACATTGTTATAGATTATGTGATATTTAATACTAGGTTCTCAATAGTATTATTAAGTTTGATCTTCTAAATAACTAGAACATCATACCTCTATCCTTAACCCTAAACCTTGATATGCACAGCAACCACCTACAAAATAATGGTGAGAGCCAAAGGCGCATTCCTTTGACAAAATTAAAATGGATATCTTCTTAAAAAATCTAACAAAGAATTTAGGTCTCTTAACATATAATGATAACATTGATCACATCTACCATAGTTTTACTACAACCCTTTCCACTACCATTATGAAATTATCTACCAAGGTATTGTATGAAAATAACAATGGAACTTCCAACCCTTTGTATGATAATGGTTGTAATTCTACCAGGAAATAGATTATAGATGTTCCTACTGAAATTGTAAAGGTTGAAAAAATGTGTAAAAATCTCTTATCAAAAGGAAGAAAAGGTACTATATAAATAAGAGGCAAGGGTCTCTTCTTCAACTCTCTAAATTTGAGCCTAGAAAGTTTTGGGGAATATTTTTGTCTTAAAATTAAATAAAATAAGTTGATCCCCTTAAAGGAATGTGATATCATTAGTAAGAACCTCTATGAATCGTCGGAAACCATGTGAAACATCGTAAACACTCCTATAGAGAGATATATTTTCTTTGGAGGACGTGGAGTTCAGGATGAAGAAGCTCACAAATGGGAAAGCTAGGGATAATAAAGGGTACCAAGCTAAAATATTTAAAATGAGAAGGTCTATCCTCATCCCTCATATGCACAAACTCCCCAATTTGGTAGTGAAACATGACTTCCTTAAGCCTTGGACAGAAAGCCTTATTGTGCCTATCTTAGAAGTGGGAATAAAAACATTATCATGATTAGCCACATTTTAGAAAAATTTTATGGGCTCATTTTGGAGAAGAATATCAGCCCCTAGCTTGAAATCCATGGTAAATGAGCTAAATGGAAAGTTGGTTTTAGGAGGCATCATTGAACTATCAACCACCTTGTCACTCTTTGGACCATTGTCGAGGAGTGTCACAATAGTAAAACTTATCGCTTTTGTTGTTGTTTTTTTTTTTTTTACTTTAGAAAACTTACGACACTATTCCTCAAGTGAAGTTATGGAAATTACTCGACGATATAAGGTTCCTCTTGAGTTGAGAGTTGTTCTAACTAGGTTATATGAGAATGTTATTGCCAAGCTTAATACCACCAATGATTAGTCTAAGGAGATTAAGAGTAATTTCGGGGTTAAGAAAGTATGTCCCTTATCCCTTGCCCTTTTTGGTAGTAACATTAATAAGATCAAAGAGTGTTTAGAAGCTATATGTGTGATGGGCCCAATATCGCTGATATATTCATTACTCTTATCCTTTATGCTAATGATATCGTTCTTCATGCCAGAAGTCCTCATGATCCCAATAAGTAGTTTAGAATCCTCGATGATTATTTCCGCAAGGTGGAAATGTCTATTAATACTGGAAAGAGTAAAGTCACTATAATTAAATCCAAAAAAACATTTCCTCTCGTAATTTCATGTATGATAACAGTTACTTGGAAAAGGTTTCCTCATACAAATATTTAGGTATTGAAATTCACCATCACCTAAAATGGAACTATAGCATTGAGAAAAGAATTGTAGCATGCTAGAAAGCTTACTACGAGCTTGAAAAAAAAAATAAGTCGATAAATATTTGGGTTAGGAGTAAAAAAATTTTCCTCTTTAAGACTCTTGTCATCCCTACTATTTTATATTGATGTGATTTTTGGGGCTGCAATTTCTCTAGAGAATCATGGACAAAGATTGAGATAATCCAAAACAATCTATAACTTACAACCTCAAGATTAAAGGAAATACTCCCTACCCTATTCTCTTGATTGAATCTCACATTTCCCCCATTGAGAGCATGACTACGTTTAGGTATTTGATGTATATGAAGAAGGTGTACATCTTGGAAGCCAAAAGGATCCCTAAAATTGCTTCTAAATCTAGTCAAAACCCGCACTTTCGGCTCAAGCCAGGTTCGCATAAGGATGTCTAGTCATGGATTGACTATTGCACAATAAAGGATGAGATCATTGTGAAGAATAAGGATAATATTAAGAAAACTATTACTTCCAAATTTAAGGATAAGTTGTGGGATGATAAGTGGTTAAAGGAAAAAAGGAAGCTAAGGTATTCTAAGGAGGTGATCAACCCCACTCTTTCTAATAGGAATTATATTTTTGTAATGCTAAGAAGAAAATGAATTTTGCAAAGATAAGAACTAATTCTCATGAGCTTCGAAGTGAAACTCGGTGTTGGTTTATTCTAAAAACAACTTGGGACGAAAGAATCTATCCCCTTTATGATACGAAGAGAGTTGAAGATGAAAAACACTTTCTCTTGGATTTCCCAGCCCTCACTAACATTAATTCTGCTTTTCAAAACTTTTGCCACACTACCAAATTTATTTGTTGGTTAAGTTATCAAAACTACAATGATCTCAAAAATCTTCTCTCCCTTGTTTTTTATCATAGAGATAAAGTATTAAAGAGTCTTAGTTAGTTTCCTTCTTAATGTTCATTATAGCATATTGGTCTTAATGGATGTTAACCACCATTACCACCACCAACATAATATGAAATTAATTTATCAAATTAAAGTACATAAAGGGTTTTTTTCCTATAATTTTAAATATAAATATCAAATATCAATTTTTTTTAATTTATAAATAAAAATGATTTTTAATAAAGTAAAATAATAATATTCATTATGGGATGTAATTTGAACGGTCCGGATATATATCGTTATTCTCCATACTTTTTCAATTCAATTATGGTATGTAACAAGTTTGACTTCATAAAAGTCTTTTGAGCTACATTCTCAAAGTGAAACATGAGGATCACAATGACATTATTGCCTCCCTCACCAACATCTATCGGATTGAAAGTAACCAATGCTACTATTTGGTTAGTTTAGATGTTTGGTTGACACACATTGCGAGACATCTTCAATGTCGGCGCTACTTTGCAACATACCTAAGCATGTCAAATCTAGTCGATAAAGGTTTTATGTTTTATTTATGATCATGCAACTTTATTTTAATTTTTTATATAATTATTCAATAAACAATATGTAATGATTTTGTCAATAGTGTGAGACATCTATTTTATATAATTATTCAATAAACAATATGTAATGATTTTGTCAATAGTGTGAGACATCTATCTTTACATAGGGATGCTCAACTAGTAGGTTTATTCATCATTATTTTGAGAGACAAAAAAATGATACAACCCTTCCACTACCATGAATAATGAGAGGGTGCTTGGTATAATATGCATGTTTGATTTACCATGTAGCTAAAAAAAATTATATCAAAGAAATGATTTATAAATATTGAGAGAAATAAAATTTCTTTAGATTAAGTCTCGTAATTATCTCATACAAACTAAATAAATATATGATTTCACATTAAATTGTTAAAAAAATATTATATTAGTAAAAAAAACTATTATATTAAGAAATTTGAAATTAAATTATCAAAAAAATATTATATTAAGAAATTTTTTATTAGTATTTAAGATCTAAACTAGTTTAAAGTAATTTTTAAACTTCCATTTTAATTTAAAATTAAAAAAAAATCAAAATGTATGTAATTTAATGGGATTTAAGAAGGTCGTGGAGGCGGCGTAGTGGTAAAGTCGGCCTCGTAATGACAGACCAGTCTTGTGTTCGATCCCGAGCAAGGCCGTAGCTCGTCGTGCGAGTAGTTAGTCTAAACCGGGCCAAGCCCACTACCTTTTTAGCCCGTGGGGCTTGGTTTAGTGGTTAGCGGACGTTCTGTTAAGGCGTTCGTGCTAATAAGCAGGTCACAAGTTCAATCCCCGACTGTGATGCCAAAAGCGTTTACGTGAGTAAGTTGAGTCGATTACCCGGGAAGCATGTGTGCGGGCCTTGCGTTCTCTCCTAGGGGTTATAGTGGTAGCCGGGGAGATTCAACCCCGTGTTACGCGAGTATGATACCTCCGCCGTTGCTGATTCCTCTAGATGAAAAATAAAAAATAAAAAATAAATAAAAAATAAAAAATAAATATATATATATATATTAAATTTAAAAACACAACCCTAAAAACAAAATAAATAGGTTTTGAAAGTCATTCATTCCCAAAAATTCAGAAACTATGCCTTCAAATTTGACCAATTTTCTGCCTACTTTCTGCACCGGGAAGATGGTGGGTTCCATTCCCATATTCTACGCCCCCGCATAGCGCTCACCTTTCTAAAGGTACGAGTGAGATAGGAGGTAAGTTTTAGAAATGAAAAATCCATATAATTGAGAGGGATGAGTGGGATACATATAAGTGTTTGGAAAAAAGAAAATGAAAAACTTCATACATACCCTGGCTCATTTCTTAGTTCACGTGCAACATATTTTACATTATATTGAATTTCGTGCCCATTGACAAATTTCTAATGGTACTCTGCTTTCTATATTTATAACCCTATGTTCATTATTTTAATGAGATTCCTCGACAATGTAGCCTAGCTAGTGGGACAAAGTGAAAAATGTGACAAGTCGGAGAGCAACGTTTCACCAACCCATTACCGGAACTCTCAAATTCTCTCTCATTTCCCTCAAAAAGTGACTGCCTGCTCAAGCGCCATTTCAGTCGTTGAATGAACATCACAAGGAACTTCAGCAATGCTGTTCTGTGGAATCAAACAACTCTGCGTCTATCAATTAATGTGAACACCATCTCATATTTCTTAGATTTTAGGGTTTCATGGTTATCCTATGGCCGTTTATGAAAATGGCATATTAGAGACCAATGGTTGAGAATCAATTATGTGTTCATGTAAATGAGGGTAAAAAATATCAATTCAGCCCAGTGACGTCGTGAATCAGTTGTTGTAGAGAAGTCTGAGTAATGGCGAAGAAACCGAACGACATGATGGCGTCATATGCTGGATAATCGTGACAGAAAGTTAATGCCATACGCAAACAATCCATCGTTCACAGTACAGGCAAAGGTTGGGAACATTAAGGAGGCCACAATTCATGCCTCTTGAATTCAATAAATGCGACGGATGTCACAACATGGGGTGGTGGTCCAATGGCGATATGGTGGGCATGCTATTGCTAAAATTTGTTTTACTATTATATAAATTTATAATAATAATTAGTATAGATATATTTTAAATATGGATTTAACAGGAGTTTTATAAGGATCCAATTTATTTATTTGCAATTTTTTTGATAGACTGATATTATTTAAATGTTTTGTATAGTTATTTTTAATTTTTTTGTTTTTAGATTTTTAAAATTTTTATTTTGATTTGTATGAAAATAATTTCAACCTTTACCATATACATTATATTGGGCTCTATAATATTAAAAAGTAATATTAATTATAAAATATTTTTTCTAAATTTTCTTAGCTAATTAGTTGATCAAAATAGTGAATATTAAAGAAACATTTTCTTCTATATTTTAAAATATAAATTAAAACAAATTATAAATAGAAATAGTTTTTAATCTACAAAATTATTAATTATTATTAAGACCTTTTGAATTAATAAGATAAAAGGTTACATAAACCAAAATGATTTATATTTGGTCTACTTAACAGAACCAATCAAAGATTGAGCTACAAAATTTTGAGATTACAAATTTTGTTTCTAAGTAAGACATATGAAAGAAAGAAAGAAAGTAAATATTTGAAGGATCATGAGTGCAAGTGATTTCATAATACAACCATGATCTTGTTGAGATTGCTGGTTGTCATTGGTAGAATTCCCTGGCAACATATGCCCAGAGTGGCAGTGCAAGTGGGGAGAGGAGTCTAGTGGGAGAGCTCTTGTCCGAAGAGTTTTGTTACAAGTAATTGCATTGAATTTCTCAAAGTACTCAGTTCAAGGTGGTTGTTTGAGGTGTTTGACCTCATGGACACACAAGATCTGATGTAGATTATCAACAACTAGAGTAGAGTGTGAAACACCCTTCCCTAAGATGTCAATGGATGGGGCATCCACATTGATGGATCCACCTCAAAGTTTCACCATGAATGGTGAGAAATTATTGTTTCATGCTAGTTAGGGATTACATACATTAGTATAACAACTAATAACAAGAAATGTATGTAATTTAATGGGATCTAAAAAAACAACCCTAAAAACAAAATAAATAGGTTTTGAAAGTCATTCATTCCCAAAAATTCAGAAACTATACCTTTAAATTTGACCAATTTTCTGCACCGGGAAGATGGTGGGTTCCATTCCCATATTCTACTCCCCCGCATAGCGCTCACCTTTTGAAAGGTGCGAGAGAGATAGGAGGTAAGTTTTAGAAATGAAAAATCCATATAATTAAGAGGGATGAGTGGGATACATGTAAGTGTTTGTAAAAAAGAAAATGAAAAAATTAATACATACCCTGCCTCATTTCTTAGTTCACGTGCAAGATATTTTACATTACATTACATTGAATTTCTTAGTTCACGTGCAAGATATTTTACATTACATTGATATTTTATATTTTAACTCTATGTTCATTATTTTAAGGAGATTCCTCGACAATCCAGCCTAGCTAGTGGGAAAGTGAAAAATGAGACAAGTCGGAGAGCAACGTTTCACCAACTCATTACCGGAATTCTCAAATTCTCCCTCGTTTCCCTCAAAGAGTGACTGCCTGCTCAAGCGCCATATAAGTCGTTGAATGAACGTCAGAAGGAACTTCAGCAACGCTTTTGTGTGGAATCAAACAACTCTGAGTCTATCAATTGATGTGAACAACATCTTAGATTTCTTAGATTTTAGGGTTTCATGGTTACCCTATGGCCGTTTATTAAAATGGCATAATAGCGACCAATGGTTGAGAATAAATTATTTGTTCATGTAAATGAGGGTACAATATATCAATTCACCCCAGTGACGTCGTGAATCATTTGTTGCAGAGAGGTGTGAGTAATGGCGAAGAAACCGAACGACATGATGGCGTCATATGCTGGATAGTCGTGACAGAAAGTTAATGCCATACGCAAACAATCCATCGTTTACAGTACAGGCAGAGGTTGGGAACATCAAGGAGGCCACAATTCATGTCTCTTGAATTCAATAAATGCGACGGATGTCACAACATGGGGTGGTGGTCCAATGGCGATATGGTGGGCATGCTATTGCTAAAATTTGTTTTATTATTATATAAATTTATAATAATAATTTGTATGGATATATTTTAAATATGGATTTAACAGGAGTTTTATAAGGATTCAATTTATTTATTTGCAATTTTCTTGATAGACTGATATTATTTAAATGTTTTGTATAGTTATTTTTAATTTTTTTGTTTTTAAATTTTTAAAAATTTTATTTTGATTTGTACGAAAATAATTTCAACTTCATAACTTATTTTACCATACACATTATATTGGGCTCTATAATATTAAAAAGTAATATTAATTATAAAATATTTTTTCTAAATTTTCTTAGCTAATTAATTTATCAAAATAGTGAATATTAGAGAAACATTTTCTTCTATATTTTTAAATATAAATTAAAACAAATTGTAAATAGAAATAGTTTTTAATCTACAAAATTATTAATTATTATTAAGACTTTTTGAATTAATAAGATAAAATGTTACATAAACCAAAATGATTTATATTTGGTCTACTTAACAGAACCAATCAAAGATTGAGCTACAAAATTTTGAGATTACAAATTTTGTTTCTAAGTAAGACATATGAAAGAAAGAAAGAAAGTAAATATTTGAAGGATCATGAGTGCAAGTGATTTCATAATACAACCATGATCTTGTTGAGATCGCTGGTTGTCATTGGTAGAATGCCCTGGCAGCATATGCCCAGAGTGGCAGTGCAAGTGGGGAGAGGAGTCTAGTGGGAGAGCTCTTGTCCGGAGAGTTTTGTTACAAGTAATTGCATTGTATTTCTCAAAGTACTCAGTTCAAGCTGGTTGTTTGAGGTGTTTGACCTCATGGACACACAAGATCCGATGTGGATTATCAACAACTAGAGTAGAGTGTGAAACACCCTTCCCTAAGATGTCAACGGATGGGGCATCCACATTGATGGATCCACCTCAAAGTTTCACCATGAATGGTGAGAAATTATTGTTTCATGCTAGTTAGGGTGGAGTTCGAATCCCCGCGTGATGTTAGTGGAGGGGGGGAAGGGGTGGGTTTGCACTCGAAGATCTACCTCAATATTCCACCAAATGTGATGAACATCTGTGATTTTATGTATGAGATCTGCAACAAGTGAGGGGGGATGGGCTATGACATCTATCAAGTTGGGGGTATTCACTTGCAATTTCGTCCCTACCTAAAACCTTGACCTTTGAGGGTGTGATTGCTGGTGTGGTCACTGACGATGCCCTATGAAAGTGGTTTAGCACAGTTGTTGCTCACAATTGACATACAACTAATGACATGATTCCTGGCACTTGATAGAGATTTTTCAGTATATTGACTTCTAATAATGGTGATATGACAACATATTTCTTGATATTTTCATTAACTTGGGGCTATGGCAATAGTGAGATTTATTGTAACTTGTGTTTGGAACTACACGCATAGATAATCTAAAATAGTTTCTTCCAATTCGTGTCCAAAGAGGAATTTGATGGATTTAAGCCGTAATTGGAAAGTTTCTCTTCCAATTTGTTTCCTTCTCGATGGACGTGGTAGATGAGAGGGGTCAGGATTTGAGCCATAAGTTTAGCAATGTGAAAAACTCAGGCATATAACTCTCCAATTCTTGGTAATTTTTTTTGATAAGTTCCACACACGATTTTGTGGAATATGGCGATGATTCCCTTGTAAATTCCCTCAATGATGCGTTTTATATAGTTTTCGTGGTTGGATATGAGGAGCCCTAGTTCCAATGCTTGTATTTCAGCCACATTGTTTATAGTATGGCCAATAGCCCCATCAAATATTTATAAGATTTGGCCTTGCATGTTATTAAAAATTGCACCATAGTCAGTAGTCCCAGGATATCATTTCGAGGTACCATAAAATTTGACCTTGATGACGATGTGTAGGAGGCAAACCAATATGATGGGGTAGAGGAATGAGGAGGGGTGACAAAAGGGGAGTGTTCGAGTAGGGAGGGAGATAGGCGAAGGAGAGTCAGAATTTAAGATACAATAAAATTACATTCTTAATATCTTCCAGTCCAAGGTAGTGAGAGGATTGAAGCTCTTAAATTGATGGTGTTCCAAAGGTCTAGGAGTGGGATAGTTTTTATTTAAAGCTTCACCAGTTCCATTCCTTCAATGTGTTCCAAAGGAGGAATATTGGGATCAAAATCCAAACCAGGTTACCAAGAGTATTGGAGAAAGGGGTTGATGGCCACAAATTTAGAGTCTAGAGGATGCAATAAAAATTTCAGTTGGTTTGATGAAATAGAACGATGGGATTATTTTAAAGAGTGGCAGTGTTGTAACACATATATAAGAGGTGATTTCTAGTTTCGATTTGGAGTGGAATAGATGGAAAATCAAGGGGCCACTAAATCCTCGGCGTTGAAATTTATCCCATGTCAGTGTTTATTTCCAAGTTAGAAAAAATAGTAAGAGAGTGACTTTTGGCTAGTGCTTGAGGTGCCAAAGTTTTTTCCACTTGCTACTATTTTCATCAATGTTATGCGAGGAGAGGAGGTTGTAGGCCTTATATAGGTTGAAATTTCTTTGAGGTTGATATCCCCATTGAAGAATTTCAATACCGTCCTCAACAGGAATTTTATGAATAGAGAGGAGATGCTTGAGATCTAGTAAGTTAGGAGGACGATGTGATTAAAAGGTATTATCCCATTCTTCTAGCTTCACCATGTATAATTTCGTTGCATTGAAGCTTGCTAATATTGAGAAATTGTGAATAAAATTTTATCTTTGACATCTTCTTTAATAGGATGGAGATACACCTGCTGGTAGAGTTTCAACCATTGTTTCCGAGAATCCTCATTGAATTTAGTGCTTCGACAATCATTCACTTCCCAAAATATGTGATATTTCATTAGGTCTATTTTCTGTTGTCAAATATATTATTATTATTATTATCATCATCATCAAAGTTGGGTGTAGTTTAAATAGTTGAGATTAATATTTTTATTCTTCATAGTTGTTTAATTCTAGCATATTACATGTTTAAATTCATAATAAGTACATAACATGTATATTCCTCATATGAAATATAACTAGTGAAACCATTGCTGGTAAACAAATATAAGCATGGATTCAAAATATGTATCAAGACATTTACATCATGATACATCTCATATTACCAAACTAAATAAATAAAAAGTCATAAAACAAGCTAAAATTATAAGTTTATTTTCAATTATTATAATAATTATTATTAATAATAGAAAAAATTAATATATGAGTCAAACGTATATACATTTTAAAAAACATGTAACGAAAAATGCACATTAAAAAAAAATAAGAAATCACATTTTAATTATAGTTGTGAACATGAAATTTCTAGGTGGATAAGAATGTTTATTTTGGAATATGGCTTTGAAAATTTAATTTAATTATCAATAATTATTAGGTGTGTGGTAGAGATTTATTAATTATATAACACAAAAATCATAGGTTTAGATTTATGTCCGAAGTAGATTTATTAATTGAAAAAAACATCATATGAACAAGTGTCACATGAATGACTTATGATTTTTTGGGCATGTAGTATTAAAAACCCATGGTCTTGGCCCATGCTAGTGTAACAAAGCCTATTTACATATTTGAATCTCCATGGTAAAGTGGGGATAAACCTCTAATTTTAGGAATGCAAGGTGTGATATGTATCATGTAGTAATTGTTTTGATGCTATATTATGAATTGATGTCTATCCACATTTCCCAACTGTTTAATTTATATAGCTAAACTAGTTTTAATTCAATTAAAAAATAATAGGGATAAATACCTTTTAGATAAATCATAACTTTAGATAAACCTCAACTGTAACAACCCTGGTAAAAATTCAATGTAAAATTTAATAAATGAAAAAACAAAACCACGATTGATGGGACACTTAGTATTCCAAGCTAAATGGTGGGAAAATTATCCTACCATGTGTTCATTTTGGTTATTATGGCTAAAGGAAATTGCAAAAGGAAATGGAAAATGGTTTAGAAAGGAAAAGAGGAATTATTGACAGATTTTTTTATGAAAATAATGAAAAACAGGAGAAAAGGAAGGTGAAAGGTCACATGTTGCATGTGAGGAGTAAATTGAAGGAAAATGATGGAAAATGAAGAAAATAGATGCCTCATTGATGAAAACGCTTCTGAGGATCAGTGCGTAAGCTCTTTCTCAAACCTTTTAGTCAGTTTAGTTTTTGAGCTCTCTCATTATTCTCTCTCTCTCTCTCTCTCTCTCTCTCTCTCTCTTACTCTTGGACACTTGAGTTTTCTTGGATAACTTTGGCATTGGATCATGAAAGGAAAAGAAGGAAAGAGGAGGGAAGGAGAAACCAAGGAAGAGTAGGATAAACCAACTACAACAAGATTCTTTCTAGGAATCGATTTGCATGTGTGACTTCCTTGCTAGGTTTGGAATGCATGGTATTGCATGTGGTTCTTTGTTTTCCTAGCATAGTTTTTTTCAGGTGTGAAAGTCTTTTTAGCCTAGCCGTACCATTTCCAAATAGCCATGGTGTGATGGGGTCTCATGTTTTGGTTGAGTTGGATTTCCAAATGGATTCGCAGTTGAGTGAGGTGGATCTATGAACGATATAACACATGGTGTTTTCTGGATAAATCCATCTTGCAGACAAGAGTGATCTCCCTAGTATCCCAATATATAACTAGAAAAAACAACCATTTGAATATCTCTTTCCCTAAACTATTAGAATTCTAATTATCAACCTTAGAAAGAGAGGGTAATGAACCTACCTTTCAACGCAATGTTTGATGTAGACCTTTCCTTTTGTCCTGAAAAATTCCTTCAATGCTAAGAAGAACCTGCAATCAAAAACATGCAAAGAATCAAAAGCACTTGTAGTATACAATAATCCAAACACCAATTTAACTTAATGATCAAGGAGATTAAGAACCTACGTCACCTTCTGAATAGATACGAGGGATTGCATCTATGGTCTGTAATGATGGCTTGAGGGACACTGAACCTAGCAATCCCTTAATTGAATATGAAAATAGATACAACTTTTTCTATCAACCTTAAATGAAGGCATCACCTCGGCCCATTTGGTAAAGTAATCTATTGTGAGAATAATATACCCATGCCACCCCCCGATCAAGTGAGGGTTACATGTAACGAAATCGATGCCACATTTTGAAAATGGACTGAAAATTATGATTGGGTGAAGAGGAGAAGGAGTTTCACATATTTTTGGATAAAAAATCTAAAAATTGTGAAATTTTATAACCGCAAGGTTACAATATTTGAAAAGTGACGACCATAAATAGTAAGCACGCAATATATTTTGGGTTGTAGAAGACCCAGACATATGACCACCACATGCTCCAGAATGGAAGTCATTTAAAACACTTTCAACTTCTTCATGAGTTAAACAACATCAAAAGACAGAATTGACACCATGATGGTGAAGAGTGTAACCAAAAATATTGTACTGTTGAGCCTAGTATCGAATCCTACGTCGATTAGAGCATGAAATTTCAAGTTGAAAGGTTTGGGTTTGAGGATATATAATGATATCTTCATACCAAGGATCTAATGTGCTTATCAGAAACAAAGATTCATCGAGAAGATGGCTTTCTACCACAATTTCAGATTTACTATAGGGAAAGTCACACATAAGTTCAACAAAGACTAGTGATTTCTTGGATTTGGATTTTTAAAATTCCAAATCAAACTCTTATAAGATAGCTATCAACTTCAATTATTTTCCCCGAGAAATTGTTTCGTCAAATATACATCATAGGGTTGTAGTCAGATATCACAGTTGTTTTGTGTAACAGTATGTAGTGACAGAATATTTGGACAACTTGAATGGCTGCTAAGGCCAATTACTCCACATGCGAATATTCGATATATATCAGTTTAAGGTTCTAAATTAAGTAATAAATCCCATGTTAATTGTTCGAGTCACCCTCTTGAAGTAAAACCATTCCAATGGTGGAATTAGATGCAACTAAATACAAAAAGTAATGTCGGCGATAATCAGGTGGATGCAACAATGGTGCAGGGGTCAACACGTGTTTAAGTGCATCGAAATATCTATCGGCAAGCTCCTCCCAAATAAAAGGAACAAACTATTCTAATAAATAAGTGAAACATTTAGTTAACTTTGCATAGTTAGGGATAAAATGATGTATAAATTTTGATTTCCCTTGCAAACTATGGATTTGGCAAAGAGTAGGAGGAGGTAAATTGACAATGGCCTTAACCTTCAAGGGAGGTAAATTGACAATGGCCCCAACCTTAAAAGGGTTGACATGAATGCCTTCTTTATAAACAATGAAACCAAGCAATTGTCCTGATTGTACTCAAAATAAAAATTTGTGTGGATTCAAACTAATATTGTAATGCCTACATTGCATAAAGATGGCACATAAAATTGTAGGAAGATGTTGTCGACACAAAGAATTAGCAGGTAAGTCATCTAAGTAGGGTTGCACAATGTGTTTGATGCCATGAAATGCGTAAGAAATATCACGTTGAAAATTGGTGCCAACGTCTTTTGGTCCAAAAGGTAATTTCTAATATGAAAATTTCCCCCATGGATAGATAAATGTTGTTATTAGCTGATTGGCAGGGAGTATGTTTATTTCATTATAACCAGAAAATCCATCCATAAATGAAACTATTTCGTTTCAGGCCCAATCATCAACAATTTGGTCGATATAAGGGGTGGGATAATTGTCTTTGGGACAAGCCTTATTAATATCCCTATAATAGATAGATACTTTGATCGTTTCTTGTTTCTTGGTCACTAGAACTATGTTAGATACCCAATCCTTCAATGGAATATGATAAATAAATCCTGCACGAAGTTGTTTTTCAACTTTAGTTTTAATAGTAGAAGGTTTTTGCGGGTGTATTGGACGTAATATTTTTCTAATAGGTTTAGCATGAGAGTATGTATTAATTTCGTGAATCGCAATCTTAGGATCAATTCCTGGCATTTCTTCATAACACCAGGAAAAAATGTCTTGAAATTTCTGAAATATGGATTTGTACATGATAATTTTGTCAATTAAGCATGAAGCAACTATATGAATATTTTCAGTTATTTGTGATTTGATTGATATGTCAATTGGAATTGTTGTACAAATATTTCCTAAATTCATCTCAGAATTTGAATAAAGGATTGACATAGGATTTTGAGGTTCCTTAACATAGTCAATGAGAAATATCGATGAAAAGACATTTTCACCTCTATCGAGGTTTGGTAGAAAATAGGATTGATGATGAAGATCAAACTGAGGTAGTTCATTCAATGACAAAATTTCCCGAATATTTTCATCACTCGAAAATATGTGTTGAAAAGGATCAGAAAAATATTTTTTCCTTGAACTTGATAGAGAAGAAGACTCATTACTGACCACATTCACTTGATCAGTACTGGTTGATGAAATGTCAGAAATGATTGCACCACCACATACACTGATTCATATGGACTCAAAGGAATTTCATTTCCATAGTAGTCCAATTTATATTCTGAAGGCATAATCCAAGGGTCATCAAAATGCATTGTGCTTGATGTAATCATGTTGATATTGGAAATAGTTCAAGGCACACTAGGAGGAGGTATAGAAAAATTTCCCATAAGAGCAGAATCCTTAACTATTCCTACCCCAACATCTTTATAAGGGATCACCACCTTTCCAACATGTTGGATAATATCCGTAGAGGGAGGATCAGAAGTGTAGTAAGATAGTTAATAAATTTTAACAATATTTCCTTTATGAGGAAACATGAATAATCGAAATACTAATGAAACCACAATGGTAATATCATAAGACCAACTTCGACCTAGCAGAAGGTTGTATTCAAGGGTAGCATCAACGACATCCACCTAAAACATAACGATTTTTCCTTCTACCTGTATGGGTAAATCTTAGAGTATTCCAAATGGAAGAAAACATCTTCCATCAAAGGCTTTAATAATCATGGGTGACTGATTGGTTGGTGGAGAACCAAGAGTTTTCCAATAGGCTAAAGACATAATGCACGTAGATGCACCCTCGTCAATCACTGTGCGGAAAACTCACCTATATTTGACTAAAACAGGTATTTTAAAAGCCATTTGGTGCTAGAGTCTAGGTACAAATTTCTGAAGGTCAAAGACAAAAAGATTAGAATATTAAGGGTTAATCACTCCAGTAGGTAATAATAGTAACTTCCTGTGAGTTGGACAAGACTGCAACACTTCGAGGGCCGACATTGCTTCTTATGAAACCAGCATAAAAAGTAGAAGAAACAGAGGGATCAATGCCTTAGAAATAAGCCACTTCGAGGGGGAAACCTCCTTTACATTACATAAATGAAAAATTCTTGGACAATACAAATTAAAAAACTTCCTTTATATATATAGGAGTCCATATGGTCACAATATAATCCAAGCCGACCTAACAATAATAACGTAAGGGCACAATAATAACAATATGGGGGTTACAGGGGTACAAAAATAACAATAAGGGGGCTACACTAACAAAAATAATGGGATACACTAGTATTATAGGGAGGTAATATGCCCCTCTCCTTAAAACAAGCGTTTCGCTCAATGCTTGATTATTTATTAATGCTTATGTACAAAATTCTCATCCTCCCATGTGGAATCTTCAATAGGTAAGTTCTTCCACTTGCTGAAATACTCTAAAATCAATTGATTTTGTAGTTTTCGATTTCTTGTTTTTGCGATTGCTTCAAAAATTCTTTCGCTGTGATGTTGATCGTCCTATTGTTTCATTCGATTCTGCACCAAATTTAGGTTATTCTTTGAGAGTTGGAGAACTTTTTTTTTATGCTCGATGTGATCTTCCACTACTTTATCATCCATATTAGCTTTCATTTGATCCTTCAAAACATCCAAATTAGCCTTCATTTTTTCTTTTAAACCATCTATGTCATATTTGATTTCTTTTTTTAAGAACTAAATATGTTTCACTTTCTGCCGTAATTTTGATATATCATACTGAAATTCTTCCTCTTCATGCGTCATAGTATACTTTTCTGAGGGATTAATAGGTGTAGAATTATTTTTTGGAGGCATTATAGAACCAAATATTGATAACAATGCTTCAATATGCCCTTGGAATCACTTCAACTTCCTTTTCAAACAAATGTTACGCAAATTTTAAAAAATGAATACATACCTTTTTCTTTATTTTGAGGAGCTCGATATTGAAAATGAATTATCTATGTGACTTCAAATCTTCAATATCTAAAATAAGATCATCTAGTAGCCCTCTGAATCTTCTTTTGAATGCCACAATTTTGACCTAATTTGGATTCTTCAAGGCACAATTATGCCAAATCTCCTAGAATGACCTAATTATGGACTGGTTTAGTAGAGGGAGCTTGTACGATGTGCCATGTGTCACTGTTTCCTCCTTCGGATCTAAAATTGATACACACGAATATAAGTTCTATTTACTTTCGGCCACCTTTTGTAGAAATCCAATACAATTCTTAGAGAGAGAGTTATGACGATTTTCCTAAGGTCACCTCTTTTAGATGAAGTTCGGGAACCTGCAAAAACCCTAACTTCCACAACTCATATTGCCGAACATATTGCGAACCAATATCTGAAATTTTTACACGAAGTTCCTCATGATTTCTTCAAAATGGCCTTTTATTTTTATTATTTGAACCCTCTTAGAAAAAAGGTTGTAGGAAAAAATACACAATGACCTATTTGAAGTAGCAAAACCCTAGAATCCAAAGCTCTGATACCAAACGTTATGAAACCAACTCCAAAAATAGAAGAAACAGAGAGCTCAACACCTTAGAAATAAGCCACTTCGACGGGGAAACCTTATTTAAATTACAAAAATTAACAATTCTTGGATGATACAAATGAAAAAACCTCCATTTTATATATAGGATTCCATGGGTTCACAATATAATCCTAACCGACCTAACAATAATAATCTAAGGGCACAATAATAACAATATGGGGGTTACACAGGTACAACAATAAAAATAAGGGGGTTACACTAACAACAATAGGGGGATACCCTAGTATTATAGGGACATAACATTGCTGAAGGTGACATGGGTAGATATTCAACAATATTGTAGTTCTGAGCGGCTCTTGCACGTGGATTGAAAGCCGATTTTCGAGGTACAAATTTGGCATGCAGTATAATTACTAAATCAGGATTAGGTTTCTCGATGTGTAATGGTTGAGAAATAGGAGGATTTGATACCGAAAGTGGACTGAATGATTCAATTTCATTTCCAATTATAGGACTCTTAGATCCATAGTCTTGAGATTGCGTTGCAATCATGACCTTGGACATCATTAGGATATCCACTGATGAAATGGAAGAAGATCCGATCATTTTTTTCCTTGTGATGGAAAAGAATCTTTAATAACAATGGCTATGGGTGAAATTTTGACAAATTTACATACCTCAGCCCAATGCGGGCACTCTTTTGTGTAGTGATCCTCGTCACAAATAATACAGGGATAATGAGGTTTCCTTTTTTCATCAGATTGTTTGGCTTTTTCTTCTTTCTCTTTTGGAGAATTGTTTTGTTTATTTTTACCCTTCCCTTTCTTCTTATTTCTGGAAGATTTGGTTTTGGCAGTAGATGTGTCTATGACATGGATTTCAACAGAATTTTTTAGAGAAGAGTCTCCTTTGGGTGAATCAGGTAAAGTTATGATTGGAGTAGTAGATTTGGATTGTTTTTTTTAATCTTTGATGTATTAAATATACCGATTAAACTTTCTATGACATGAGAACCAGAAGGAGTTATAGTAAGTTGACCTAGATAAGGTAAATAAGGAATTGTTTCATAAAAAGTAACAGACTATGTGTAAACAAGCTCTAGATATTGGGCTTTAGTGATAAATTTTTCTTCTATTACAATGCATCCTTTAGCTACATCTTCAGTAATCTTAGGGAGTAATGATTTTATAAACCATTCTGCCATAATTTCATCTAGGATGAAAAATTTGACTAAACAGCGTCTACGTCGCCATTCGTGGATGTGATATAAAATGTACATAGACAAACTTTGTTTAAGTGAAGTCAAAAGTTCAGTGACATTATCATAATGGACTAGTAACTGAAAATGAGTAAGTAAAGTAGTTTATAAGGCATTGAAATTGTTGAAAGAGCCTCGTGGTAACTCAATGTACCACTTCCACGCTAAACCGATCAAATTTCTTTAAAAAATTCTTAAACAGATGGTCAAAGAGTTTCATGCACACCACTGATGATAATTCATAACATGGTTCGATGGGTCCTCTCCTAGTTTTCCTTAAAACTTTGGAATGTCACTTAGCAGATTAGTGTGCATGGCTAGCCAAAATGGAAGATAGTAAATTGGGTAATTCGTTAGACGAGACAAGTCTGAAAAATATAAAGTTGCTATGAAAGGTAACAACCTATTAGGGTCTTGTTCGGAAAATTGATAACCCTGAGGGACGAGACAAATACCTGGAGGAGGGTATCCAGGAAAAAATAAGATAGCTTAAGTAGTTGGAATTAGCACACCTCCAGGGTATCTATGGGTTTCCATACCAAGTTGAGGTTGAGCTGGAATTTGAAATGTATAACCAGGATATGGTTGGCTCCGTGAAGATGGATTTTTTCCCAATTTTCCATATTGTAATTAGCCTTGAAATGGTTGACCTTGAACCAATTGACTTTGAATAGGCTGACCTACCAAGGGTTTTCCCTGAAGAGTTTGACCTATAAAAGGTTGCCCCTGAATAGGTTGACTTACAAAGGGATTTCCTTGAATATATTGACCTACAAAAGGTTGAATTGTTTGCATAGTTGTTTTACTAGGCTTTCCCATAGATGCTTGAGGAATCAACTAGATTTTAGGTCTGGTTTGATGGGTAGAATTCTTAGGATAACATATGTAACAATTGGCCTTGAAATTTGAAGGGTTGTAGCAATAGAGACTCGGGGAACTCTTGGGATATGTGTGCTTGGTTTTTGAATCAAGATTTGCACAAAAAATTGGATAGGAATACTAGTAGTACTCGAACCATCTTGCTGACTACTTGGCACATATGCTCTTGGGGTAATTTGAACTACACCTTGAACAGGTTGTTGGACTTGGGTGTAACCAGATTGTCCAATTGGTTGAGCAGGTTGATTATAAATCATTTCCGGGGTAGGTGGTTGTTTCAGGGAAAAACACCCTAGAGGTTTGTTTGGTCAAAACCTCCACATATCAGGGCATGCTATTCAGAAGGACTCACACACAACCATACTTAAATGCTAAAAACTAGATAACAATGATAGTAGAACTCACCCGTAGTCCTACGTTCGATGTGGATCCTGCGGGGTCCAAACCCCCAGCAACCCTTCTTCCTCCTTAACCTGGAAAACAAGAAAGAACATGAATGGAAACCTAGTTGTACAACATATATTTCTCCTAAAAGTTAGTGTAATCCATGTGAAACATTATTTAAACCATAATTGATGCTTAATAATCAATCTTTTCACATATGCAAATAGATGTTAACACGTTATTTCAGGAACAAGATGGTTCTTCTCATTATGAACAACATGTACAGTAATAAAATATGGAGAGATCACCTGAATCCTTCCACGATCTTCGAACAGACCGTCGTCCGGATCCGTCCCGCCCTTGCCTCGCTAAGATACATTCAAGACTTGTGCACCTGAGATGGCATATAAACTGATGAACATCTCTAGGAAACAAGGGTTTCCTGTATAAATCTGGGAAAGTGCAGGAGGCACGGGAAATCAGACTTGAATTAGGGATTCCAGCATAGTATAATGTCTATAAATTTCTCTCTCCCTTAGGCCATGCACATGAGGGGCTTTTATACTCCCTCAAAGTAGTTTCAATCAGTTCGAAACAGTTGGCCACATGCTGGGGTGGTTGAACTACTGGAGTAACCATCAACCCAACCTGAAAATAGGGAATTTTTATATATTTTTAAATGATTTTAATGGCATACGCGGAAAATTACATATGGACTCGCGTATACGCGCGGAAAATTCTGGGCATACCCACGTATGGGATTTTTAACACTATTTTTTATGAATTTTTTTCAAGTCTGTGGGAATGGGTGCCCAAGGCCATAGAGACAATCATGAATCACATGAGGGTGAAAAATGATGCTATAACAAATCCCCCTAATATATGAGGTCAGAAGGTGTACATGATGGCCGAAATGTATTATGCACATAGAAAGAACTTCGCAAGGACAAGAGAGGACTTCACCAGGTTTCAGCGTGTCAAAAACCAATGAAAGAAAACAGAGAGTCAACTCATGCTGAGGCAGGCATACCCATGCTCAGTCAAAAATAAATCAAATAGAAAGGACAAAATAGATCCAAAATGTATACAAGTATAGCTGAACTGAAAGTACACAATGAATCATCTGAGCATGGCCCGGAAGTACAAGTCATAATCAATGTCTAAGTATCACATATAGAAAACTGATCAATGATGCTAAAACTGGATGTCTGATAATATAATTAACTGAATCTCCAAGTACCAAATCATAAAAGGTGGACTAAATGGTACAATCACGCAACTCGGGAGCCAACATATAGAATGCTGCTGTACTGACACTGCAACATATAAGGGTGAACGACATCACTAGCAGAAACTGAATGGACTGTCAAAAGTGAACCGAGAAATGCTGATGCAACCTGAGGTCTTCACCGATCACTATGGCACAATTCTACACAATGGGAATAAATGAGTTGAAGTCGACCATGTGAGAAATCGTTGGATTACCGGTCAATAATGTAAACCGTTAACCAACGCGAGACAACCCACCAATAATGAAAATGAGTTTCAAGGTGCCCCAGTACAATCTAACAAGTGTGAATAAATGAGTTGAAGTCAAACACTTGAAAGAATCTACCAATCAAGAGGCAATGATGAATCCCCACTGTTGATAGCGAAGAGTCTGCCACTGATGACTGCAAACCCTAAGGTACTGACAAAAATAATCTAAACCTTATTCCCAGAGCAATGAGTCAGAGTCGATGGGAAAAGATCTGCTGGAAGGAAGGCATTAAGGCATTCCACATCAATCCAGCGCGAGTGTAACCCGCAAGCCAAGATTTGGAAGGAATCGGACGAAGTAGAGTGATGGAACCAAACCGAAGCACGTTTCCAATGTGCACAAGATGAAGCTAGTGCACGGAAGAAACCCTCTAAACCAACCAATAATGAAAGCTGACACAGAGGCGAGAAATCCACCAATAGGGTCAAATGGAAATCAAGGTACTGCACGAATCCCAAGTGTGATAATGTATGTTGACGTCGAACACAGAGGAAACCACTCAGTCAAAGACCCATAATGATGATCAAATGCTATGCACAAGGTCACCTATCAATGATGGAAATAGGGCCAGGGTGCGGCTCTAGGTTTTCTCTCAGAGCAATGCGTCGTAGTCGATAAGAGACAAACCCTCCAACGAGAAGTCAATGGAGACCTTCTCAAACCAGCACGAGCAGAAGACCAAAACATCTGATGTGATAGAACAAGATACTGACAAGACCGGGGAGGCCGATTGAATAATGAGTCAAGAGACACCGCAGAATGGCCGACTCTGGTTAGACTTCCCTTGAACAAAAGCACGACTCGTGATGACCATGGCAGTAAAAAGTGACACTGTATAAGTCTATTATGCAGGAGGCAAAAAAAAACTCTCCATACGATTGGAAGAGATAACCAACCGGGGGAGGACTGGCAAGTGAAACAAGGCAGAGGCTGAACCTAGGTCAAAACTAAAACCATCCCAAATGAAGGAAATATATAAGTGTATGTGCTTTGTTCAAGGGCGACAAACTGACGCTGTAATGCCATCGAATTATGAAGTTACATCCCGTTCCCGCTCTTCTTGTTATATTTGATTTTTTTGTATTTTTCATATAATAAGCCTGAAAAGGAATAAAAGAATGCTATGGTACAATGGATAGAATGAGTATCAAGAAACAGATGCACTAGTTCCTGGGATTGGAACGATCCTATGCTCAATGCAAGGTGGCAAAAATTGGTAAGCGATACTCAGAGGAATGTTCCATCCATGGGTAAAAGGGTGTCAAGTCGTGATAGCCAAGTGCATGCAATGGTTAACTTGTACAGATATTCAAGGTCGAAAGTTGGCTTAAACATTGAGTCCAAATGAAGCCGGCTAAAGGCCAGGATAAACAAGTAGCCAATATGCAATGTAGTAATACAACTCAACAACACCAGGGAGCCTCTAGGGTAATAGCGAGAAAAAATGATAGTGAGGAAGAAGAAGAATGAAGCTTCAACACATAAGTCATGGCAGGACTAAAGAGGACTCCCGAGCCTACATAAAATGCAGCATGGGAAACAAGTGATAACGAGGAACTAACTAGGAAGCCCATGTAAATGAAGGCTCTATCACCAAGTCATGATTAAATAATCGGCGAGTGAAATGGATGTAATACTCATGACCTGATGGGATTGACCCTATGGAAAGTGATCAAAATGGAGGCTAGTATGCAAAATGCAACGGAAAGTGGATTTCCTAACCTATATGCCAGTGAATATCATATACCTGCCATGATGGGTCAACAGTCATGGATCAAAAACCGGGAAAAAACTCAAATTCGTCAAAATGTACCTGAAAATATACCAATCTGAGCACTTCCAAGCATCTGGGTTATGCAGCTTAAGATAGATTGAAAAAATAATCATAACAAATTTTTGCAAAAAAATTTCAATTTTGGGCATCAATACACAAGTTACCTCATATTTGGTTCATTGTTACATTGCTGATTTGGGAAAAAGTGCTCTGGAGAAAAAGCCTCTTTCGTCAAAATAGGAGCAATCGACCGTCAAAATTCACTGAATTTGCTAGGTAAGCTCTTAATTCATCCTTGTTATTCATTTTGTCTGTTCATAAGTTAAAAATTAGGAATTTTCACCGTAGAATCATTTATTTAAAATCACGGGTTTGCGCATAAGTGGGTTTATAATGACCAAGTCGCGTATACACGCGACTGTGCACAAAGAAAGTCGTGTATGCGCAACCCAAAATGAAAAAACGCGTATCTAATGAACGAATTATTGAATTTTTTCAGGATGACTATATTTTGGAGAGAGCGTGAACATAGTGCCATAGACAATGAAGTCATGCAGGATCAAGCATCACTAAATATTCTTCGAAATTGTGGATTTCTCAAGTTTTTCAAAATGCCAAATATGAAGAGTAATGTCTCGTTGCTCAAAATGCTTGTGAACTATTGGGAACTGGAAGAAGACTGCTTCATGATAGATCAAATGCCCATATGCATCGAAGTGGAAGATATTTATTTTATTACTAGACTCTCCTGGAGGGGGGAGCCAGTAGACTTGCACGGTAAGCCTTTGGGAGGGCTAACCGTGGAAGATTACGTCCACGTCTACTGTGTAGAGGGTTCCAAGAAAGTTGGAACGCAAATTGCTATCAAAGATTTAAGAGACTTGCACATGAAAATCCTCCTTTTTACCATTGGCAGGGTAGCGGGATCTGCATCCCTACACCAGGCATCCACGACTCAAATGAGTATAGCAGTTGAATGCTTAACTCATTTATATGATTGGTGCACAGCTCTACTGATGAATATGAAGCAACAATTGACTTCTATCCGAAAAGTGAAGACAAAACATTTTGGATATGGTACAATCTTGATGAAATTCTTCTTCGATAAGATTCCTGGGCTGGGACCCAAAGTGATCTCTTCTATCAGCAGCCCTAGAGATCTAAGAATTGCTCGATGGGCTGACTTGATGAAGAGATTGGGGGGAAGTGAAGTTCCCCGAATCACTTGGGATGATGAGTTCTTCCTTTGGTGGGGAGAACAAATCATCGATGTGGAAGACTATCCCTATGCCGACATGGATTTTTGAGGCAATCCAGAACTTGTCCTTCCACCAGGCACGGCCTGGGGCACAGTCGGTAAGTTCGCAATTTTTTTACTTATATAATTTTTTGGATTTTTTCAATATGTGTGAAAAAATGGAGAAAAAAAACATGTTTTTGATTGGATTCAAGATGACTTACAATTTTAAAATGATCATGATACAGATATTGGACCAGTTCGACCTAAGGGTTACCCGCGACATAAGCGTCACAGAAGCGAGGCGGATACAATAGATCTAGACAGGACCCTCCAGGCTGTACAGAGGAACTTGGAGGGGTTAACCCGCCAAGTACCTATGGCTGCAGTGGAAGATCTGCCTGAAGCCATCCAGAGACGGGTGGTAGGAGTACCCCGTGACTGGGTACGATTATTCCGCCGAGTTGCCACCGCGATCGTGTTCTATAGGAACACAATTTCTGGGCAGGGACCATAGGATTAGATAGATATTATATATCAGATGACTGTATATTTTGAGACTGAACATGATCGAGCATAAGCCCAATTTCTGTATGACTTATGGATCCAAATTTTGTATAGTTTTTTTAACACTCTGATGATACATAAACAACGATTATTTGATGTGATGTGACAAATGTATAAAAATGTATGATTATTTTGATGATTAAATTTTATTGTATGGAATGATTAATATGCCAATCAGTTGCTTGATTAACTAATGAGTCTACCATCCAATTGTCAGCTCGAGGAATATGAATGAAAGTTAAAAATTGAAATGATCTTTGTAACAAACGTACCCTCAATAACAACCGGAGTAAAAATGGATCTCGAACATGATAAGTATTGTTCAACTGTGACACCACCAGCTGGGAGTCCAAGAAAACTACCAACGAATCAACACCCAAAGATACTGCGTCCGAGAGTAGATAAACAACTGCAGTGTATTCTTCTATATTATTGGAAGCAGGACCAATGCAGACTCCTCTTGATACTAACAGCTAACCGGATGGATGATGAAGCACCCAAGCCGCGGAAGCCAAGTTCCGGGTGTGTATACTAGCACCATCGGCGAAACCAAAATGACTCATGACATCCGACACAACCTGCCAAAGCAGATCAAAAACATCACCATCCCATCAAAGATCGAAAAACAACCAGATATGTACAGAGTAAAATTACTATATACAAAAGCAAAATGTCAGGCCGAAGCCTAGGCATAATACTTTTTCAAATAGAGCCCATTTCTGGGCTCCGGCAACTCGTTCCCTTCAAAATCAACCAAGGTATATGGTCCTTTCTTAAGGACGTTTTTAACGATGAAGGGGCCATACCACATAGACTTAAACTTTCCTGCCCCCAGGGCATATTTTTCTTGGGCATAGACCAAAACAAGGTCACCTTTCGAAAAAACCCTAGGTTTGACCGCTTTATCGTACTGAACTTTGACTCGGTTTTTATGGGCTTCATTCATCGTGGCGGCATCCCGATGCTGCTCATTAAGATGTTCAAGATGAAGGAGACGTTCTTCAAGACTAGAAGTGTCAGGAAGAAGTTCAACAGCTAACTTAAGAGAAGGAATCTCACATTCAATGGGAAATACGGATTCCAACCCGTGAACTAGCTGAAACGGAGTAAAGCCAATTGCAGTTTTCACTGACGTCCTGTATGCCCAAAGTGCAGGATATAGCATAATATGCCAGTTGGATCGAGCTTTATCAATTGTCCTTTGAAGAATTGTCTTCAAGGATTTATTCACGACTTCCACTTGCCCATTGGCTTGAGGATAATACAGAGATGAATGCTCTTGCTGGAAACCTAATTTTAGAGCCAACTCAGCCATCATGCTATTATGAAAATGACTGCCATGATCAGTGAAAATCTCTCTAGGAATACCAAAATGAGCAATAACCTGGTTGAAAAGAAAAAGAGCTTCAGTCTCACCATCATTCCCAAAAGTAGGCATAGCCTCGACCCACTTCGTAAAGTAGTCTATTGCTACAATAATGTACTTGTGACCTTTAGCCGAAGGTGGATTACAAGTAGTATAATCAATACCACACTTTGTAAAGGGACCGATATTAATGACTGGAAAAAGCAGAGCTGGATGAGCGCGCATTTTTCGAGTATAAACCTGACACGGATGACACTTTTTGACCGACTCCATACAATCTTTGAAAATCGAAGGCCAAAAGTACCCAGCACGCAAGATCTTTTCGGATGTAGCAAGCCCAGATAAATTACCACCACAAGCCCCACTGTGGCAATAATTCAGCACAGCCTCAACTTCTTCGAGAGTTAAGTAACGTCTCAGGATTGAATCAACCCCTCGACGGTATAAAGCATCACCAATAATCAAGTAATTCTTAGCCAAGTGACGCAACTTATGACGCTCATCTTTTGAAAAAGTAGAGGGAAACTTTGCAGTCTAAAGATACACAATGATATCTCCATACCAAGGATCCTGTGGAGAGATAAGAAACAAATGTTCATCCAGGAAGGATTCATCATAGACTATCTCTTCCCCACAGGGCAACTCGGAGATCAATTCCATGAAAACCAATGATTTCTTGGACTTGGCAGACATAAACTCAAGATGAAATTCCTACAAAATCACAATCCATCTATTGTATTTGCCCCCAATCACTCGCCTACTGAGGACAAACTGAAATGGATTGGCTACTGCCAAAACATAAGTTTTTTGTAGAAGAATTTAATTTCAGAGTCGCTGCACAACATGAATAGCTACTAAAGCTAACTTTTCTATCGGAGTATGCCGGAGCTCAGGACCTACCAATCCTCGACTAAGATAGTATATAACGTGCTTTGCAAGATCATCATCTTCCTGAACCAGAACCATACCAATGGTAGATTCTGCTGCTGCAAGATACAAAAGGAAATCCCTGCTATAATCAGGTGGACTCAATAAAGGAGAAGAGGTCAATGCTTTTTTCAAAGCATCGAATGAGAGTTGAGCGAAGTCATTCCAAAGAAATGGAACTCCCTTCTTCAACAATCTCATAAATCCTTTGGTCACTTCAGCATAATTTATGATAAATCTCCGAAGAAAATTAGCCTTTCCTTGTAGACTTTGAAGTTGACGAATAGAGGACGGGGTAGGCAACAGAAGTATTGCCTCAACCTTGAAGGGATCTACCCTAATCCCTTCCATAGACACAATGAATCCCAATAACCGACCGGATGTAACCGCGAAAACGCACTTGTTCGGATTCAACCTAATCTTGTAGAAACGACATCATTCAAATATTTTCCGGAGGTGAGCAGGATGATCCATTCTCTTTCGAGAATGAGCAGCTAAATCATCCAAATACGCCTCGATAATCTCTTTGATGTCGTGGAAGGCGTATGACATGGCCCACTGAAACGTAGCCCCAACAGTTTTAAGACCAAAAGGCATTTTCTTGTAAGCAAAAGTACCCCAGGGACAAATAAAGGCAGTCTTATGCTGATCTTCAGGACGGATAGTAATCTGATTATATCCGGAGAAACCGTCCATGAAGGAGAAAATCTCAATACCGGCACACTCATCAATGATCTGATCTATAAATGGTGTGGGGTAATTATCTTTCGGACATGCTTTATTAAGGTCTCTGAAATCAATGCAAACTCGAATTGTTCCTTTTTTTTTTATCTACGGGAACAGGGTTTGAAACCCATTCAGTCAAAGGAACAGGGAAAATGAATCCCGCCTTAAGCAACTTCTCCACCTCAGCTTTGATAGCTGCTGCCTTATTAGGATTGACCGAACGAATTTTTTTCCTCACAGGCTTAGCTTTTTCGTAAGTCTTGATCTGATGCTGGACAATAGATGGATCTATACCAGGCATTTCCACATAAGACTAAGCGAATACATCCCTATACTATTTAAAGAGATCGGTATAAATCTGAATCTCTTCACGGGAACATTCAGCTCCGATGAAGACATTCTCAATAATATTGGGATCCCTGGAGATGTTCACCGGGATAGTTGGAGAAATCACAGCCATGTTCACTTCAGCATATACCTGTGTTGGTGCTAAAGGGTTCAGGACTGGGCGAACAGGACCAGGAGACTAAGGACTTGGAAAACTCATTTCAACTTCGCTCAAATCAGGTAAAAAGTAGGATCGATGATGCAAATCATCCCACAGTCTATCTATACCAGTCATAGCTTCCAGGATGGCCTCTTCAGATGGAAGAGTGGTATCAAGGAAATCATGGGCAGAAGAAGAACTAAGTGTCCAAGCTGGAGCCACATCTCCATCCAACTCTTCCAGTGAAAGAGGAGATGGGATGGATTCTGCAGAGTCAACAATAGACTGATAAGAAATCTCAGCTGCAGACATTGGAAATGCCATCCCACCCACTTGACCTTCCGTTAATGTGGCGGTAGGGGAAGGTAAGGTCCAAGGGTCCGAAAAATAATGAGTTCTGAAGAACTCTCTTCGAAGAGAAGCCCTGGAGGATGAAATTTCATTTATATGCATAGTAGGAGGTGGAATATCAAAAGTACCCATCAAGGAAGAATACATTCCAACCCCTAAATTCTCAACAGGCGCCTTGGTATTATCCAACTTTGGAATAGTTGAGTCAGTAGATGCATTCGGGTCTATAGGAGGACAGTCCAGTTGGTCCACTGTAACAATCCTCCCTTCGTGAGGGAAACAAATAATCCGAAATAATGAAGATGCAATGGCATCCATCTCATAAATCCAGTTTCTCCCCAACAGAAGGTTGTAGTCCAAGCTTGCATCAACTATCTCTACCTCTATATTTACAGTTTTGCCCCCAACACAGATGGGCAAAGCTAGGACAATACCATGTGGTCTGTGAGAATGACCATCAAACGCAGTTAGAAGAGTAGCAGATGGAACAGCTGCAGGAGATCCAATCCCCTTCCAGCATGTGAGAGACATCACACATGTGGAAGCACCCTCATTAACGACTGTCCGAAAAATATTGCATTTCCAGTACAATGATTTAATATGAAAATCCATATGATGGGGGAGTCTCTTTTTAAAATTATTCATATCGAAAGTAATCATAAGAGAATTCTTTGGATTGACAGCCCCAAGATCAGTGAGCAGAGCACTGCGCTGAGCCGGACAAGACTGGAGCACCTCAAGAGCCGACATGGCACAAGGACTCTGCGCCATATCTTCCACAATAGAGTAGTTCTGGGCAGCCCTAGCATTTGGATTAATCGTCGTGCGCTTAGTAGATGCTTTTGGCATCCGAGGTATAGGCTCAACAGTAGGCCTCGTAATATGAAGCGGCTCAGTAGCATCGGGAGCACCCTTAGCTTTCGAAGACTCTTCTTCGCCATAATCACGGGATCTCGTAGCGACATCCACGTGAGCACTCATCATGTATATGTTTGATGGAATTTCCCCTTCCTGGGTGCCCCTAGAGGAAGCCCCAGTATTTTGATTCGCGCCAACAACTAGCTGTTGCCCTTGGGGAAAAGGGTTTTTCAACACAGCCTGGGAATTGGAAGAACCCCGCTGAGCTAACAAGCGCTGCGCATCCTGAATTTTAGGGCAAAGGTGAGTAAGATGGTCTCCATTACATAACTTGCATGGAAAATTCACTTTCTTTTTATCCTTTGGACCCTCACCAACATGCTCGTTGGTTTTATTTGCATTACCCTTCCCATTCTTGCCCTTTTTCTTATTATTCTGTCCTTTCTTATTCCCTTCGGATTGTTGATTTCCTTTGGGATCGGAAGTTTGGATAGCATTAATTGACAAATATTGGGAAGGCGATGACTCAGCAGGTACAACCTGACCAGAAGGAGCAGATTGTAGAGACAACTGCTGCAATTGAGTAAGCAGGCTAGCTGCACCACTATTGATCGACCCAATAATTCCATCAGCATGAGGACCAGGCTTAGTTTTGGATAAATCTAATTTGGAGTGAGGAGCATTGGGCAAATATTTATGAAGGACTCCAGACTGAAAATATATCAATTCGAGCTGTTGGGGCCTAAAAATAGCATGTTCCTCAGAAAATACCCTAGACAGGGATACATATTTAGAAATTTCTGACTGCAGAGATTTCAGAAACCATTCCGAAAGGAATTCTCTTGGAATATGAGCTTTGATAAGCCTCTTCCTTCTCCGCCATTCCTGAATATGGTCAGAAATGTGGGTTGCGTCGTCCTGCTTAAAATTGTCTAGGAGTTCAGTCCCGGCGTCATAACGGACGGGCAACTGGAAATGATTTAGAAATGTAACAGCCAGCTCTCCAAATGTGGCAAAATTGCCCCCAGTTAACTCAATATACCATTTGGCAGCGTTTCCAATTAAGGTGCATTGAAATAATCTCAACTTAATCGAATCATCGATCAGGGAGTTAGACGAACACCATAAATGGAAGGTGGTGATGTGGTCAGCCGGGTCCTCTCCATTATTGCCTTCAAACTTTGGAATGTCTGAAGGAAGTTTGGTGGGAACCGAAGGCCACCTCACACTGTACCGGATCGGATCATTCGTCAATTTCAACAGATCTGGCAAGTTTAACGTTGCCAGAAAAGGTAAATGAGGCAGAGCCTGCGGATTCCATCCTTGATGTGATGGATTCCCAACATTCTGAAAAGAATACCCTGGAATTGATGAGGCACCAGGTTGCCAGAAAGAACTCGTAGAAAAAGGAGAAGAACCTCCTCCCAACGCAGAGTTACCAAAGACCGGACCAGTTCCCCATCCTGAAGTATTGAATGAAGAGGAAAGCCCCTGATAGGGGTTCTAGGCATTAGAAAGAGGGGAAAAAGTCTGATAAGCACTCGACGAAGGGAAAGAAGCATTCCCTTGGTGACCAGCGTAAAACTGATTCCCTGCCCCCGCTGTAGTGAATACAGGGTTCCAACCTATAAAAGTAGTTGAATTCTGACCTCCATACCAAGGGTTGAAACTCTGAGTCTAAGAAGTAAACAGAAAGGACCCTAAAGAAGGATTCGAACTAGGAATATGCCTAGTTCCAAAGGGGAACCCTTGAAAAGAAGCTGATCCACTAGCCATGGAAGACATGGGTGTAGATCCAGCTGCAGCAGCGGAAAAGGAAAATGAAGGAATCCCACTAGTGGGCAATCCAAAGCAAAAGGGACCAGATTGAGAAGCATGTGCTTGGGTGAAACCGGAGCCAAACACAGCAGTACTAGAAGCAATCAAAGAGATAGCAATAGTGCCTCCTCCTTCTACAGAATCAGGAGTCTGAATGCCTGCAGCACTCATAGCTGAAGCCGCGTTCCCAGTCGTGGCCATCGAAGGTATGAATAATATGGAGGATCTTCCGGTCTCTCTGACTCAGGTCCGATGTATTAAACAACGAACGGATAATCAGGAGGAAGAGGAGATGGAAGTGACTCAGAGGGTTGAGATACTTCCTCTACTTGTACTTCTTCTTCCTGCGGAAATAAGACTCTCGAGGTGAGCGGAGCGCTCCTCTCGGAACCAACACCAGAACCAGCTATGAAACCTTCAATCCCTTGTGGAGGATCTATCTCCACTGCGTCAGACGCCATAGGGTGATACTCACCTACTAAATTACTCCTACGCCTTCTTGAAGAAGGCTCTGGACTCTTGAGAGATAACCCTCAGATTCTCCTCGGTCGACGAGGTGCTTGATCAAACACTTTAACAAATTTTAATTAGACTCAAAAAAGTATAAAGCTAGGCAAGCTAGGAGCAAAGAGCACATACTACAAAAAATCCCTGAGATACAATCAAGAAAACAGCCTTCAGGTATTTCCACTCCGGGTGATTAGGACCGGACACCAAAATACAAGAAAGCGAGGAATAGGACCTCTTGAAAGTAGTCTGGGAAAATTACGGCCCAGGCATACTAGTGAAGGTAACAGAAATAGTTACGCTGACCTCCTAACAACAGCCTTTGTCGGCACAAGTACCCAAGCTTCGCAAGGGCACCCCCCATAAGTACTGCTGGAAGTGATACGACGTCTGGCTCAGGTACCACGGGTATTCCCCCCCGCAGTCACGTATGTGGAACCTAGGAATGGAAACTATGGGCACCAATCCATGTCAGAAGCCAGGCGGAACGGTCTTGAGGTCAGATTCAACAAATCAGAGAGGGGGTATCTCTTTTCTCGGCCTTCACTTCCCCTCGTGCTTGACTCTCTGGAGGAGAGCTTTCGTGGTCCACCTAACAGAGTTGGATTTCGCTCAATCAATAAACTTCTATGTTTTTGTTTGAGCGACCTTGGAGAGTTAACTCTCCACTCACCTAATCCAAGGCCCTACAACCTAGCTAGTTGGTGTATGACACTTAGTAAAAAACTTTCTAGTTTCTTTTAAATTATAGCGCTTATTTTAATCGGCTGTTATATTAAGTCAAAGGGATATGGAAATGAAACTCGTGGTGTCTTTGTGACACAAAAAAGAAATTAATAAAAACCAAACTACACGCAAATGCAGTGATTTCCTTTCGATGAAAAGAAATTTCAACAAAGGTTCTACGAGACTAAATTTTTTTTTTCTTTTCAGATAACAAACTTCACACTCACAAAAACTATGAAAAATACTAAATTCTTAAGTGCACCTAATGCAAATAACTAAGAGCATGCAAATTCTAAGATGCAAAATCTATTAAAGCAGAGAGAAATTTCCCAAAGATCCTTCAGTTTTATATCTTTTTGATTGTCCACAAAACTAGTTCCCAAAAGTAGAAACTCTCAATATGAAGACATCAAAATATGCTTGAAAACAAGAGGAAGAAACTAATGACAATTCCTCTCCAAAATCAAGTCGAAAACCAAAGGCAAGAAATATCATCAAAGCTTCAAAAGATATAACAAAATGAAAACAAAAAATGAAAAACAAAAGCAAATGACAAAACAAAATGTTTTTTGAGCTTTTGAATTTTATAAAAAGAAGAGCTCGAAGAGACCAAGAAAACTATCAAATCCCAAGTCAAACAACTCTGAATTTCAAGCAAAAACTTCAAAAATGCTCCAAATATTATAGGGCTACTTAGTAGCAAGATTTATATGAGCAAAAGAAGACAAGAAACATTGTAACTCAGCCCAGAAGAATAGTACAAACTTGCAGCAAACAAAAATTTCAAAGAACCAAGAAACACTCTTCAAAAAATTGCAACAAGACCTAGTCGAATGAACTCAAGAAAACTAACCAAAAGTAGGAAAACATCCAAGCGCAAAGTAAAAAATAAAATGAGGAAAGATTATATGAGCAAAATCTCCCTGTCCCGATAAAGCAAAACAGCCAAGAATCCCCAGAAAGAGATCTTGGTACTCGAACCAGAAATGCAAGCACTAAAAACAAGATTTTCCAGATAAGCTAGTCTTCAACCAAAAAAGAGAGAAAAAATACCAATGACTACTTTCAACACAATCCAGAGGATATAAAGACACTGCAGGAACAGGTCTCCACAGGCAGACAAGACTAAAAGGTCAAGAAATCAAAAATTTCAAAATCTACCCAGGCATACGCTACTTAACAGTTTTGAAACAAGCGTGCATACGCGACTGTGTCAAAGGAAACCCGCGTATACATGACTCCCTTTGAAGAAAACTACGTGTATATGCGTCTATGTATAAACAAACTCGCGTATGAAAAGGTAAATAATGAAAAATAAAAAATATTAAGCCTGGATAAGGAACCAGGTCTTCAGTCTGACTGAGAAAAAGTTAACTGGAGTGGAAATACTAGTTAAAACTGTTGGAAACCTTTCAAACAACTGAAACCACCCAACAGGGGAATCACAAGAATGTTATCCCCAGTGGAGTCATGAGTTCTGTTTTTGGGAAAAACACCCTAGAGGTTTGTTGGGTCAAAACCTCCACAGATCAGGGCATGCTATTCGGAAGGACTCACACACAACCATACTTAACTGCTAAAAACTAGATAACAATGATAGTAGAACTCACCCGTAGTCCTATGTTCGATGTGGATCCCGTGGGGTCCAAACCCCCCAAAACCCTTCTTCCTCCTTAACCTGGAAAACAAGAAAGAACATGCACGGAAACCTAGTTGTACAACATTTATTTCTCCTAAAAGTTAGTGTAATCCATGTGAAACATTATTTAAACCATAATTAATGCTTAATAATCAATCTTTTCACATATGCAAATAGATGTTAACACGTTATTTCAGGGACAAGATGGTTCTTCTCATTATGAACAACATGTACAGTAATAAAATATGGAGAGATCACATGAATCCTTCCACGATCTTCGAACAGACCGTCGTCCGGATCCGTCCCGCCCTTGCCTCGCTAAGATACTTTCAAGACTTGTGCACTCAAGATGGCATATAAACTGATGAACATCTCTAGGAAACAAGGGTTTCCTGTATAAATCTGGGAAAGTGCAGGAGGCATGGGAAATCAGACTTGAATTAGGGATTCCAACAGAGTATAATGTCTATAAATTTCTCTCTCCCTTAGGCCATGCACATGAGGGGCTTTTATACTCCCTCAAAGTAGTTTTAATCAGTTGGAAACAGTTCGCCACGTGCTGGGGTGGTTGAACTACTGGAGTAACCATCAACCCAGCCTGAAAATAGGGAATTTTTATATATTTTTTAATGAATTTAATGGCATATACGGAAATGTACATATGGACTCACGTATACACACGAAAAAGTCTGGGCATACCCGCGTATGGGATTTTTAACACTGTTTTTTATGAATTTTTTTCAAGTCTGTGGGAATGGGTGCCCAAGGCCATAGAGACAATCATGAATCACATGAGGGTGAAAAATGATGCTATAACAGTGGCAAAGACAGTTGAGTAAACAAGGGGCTCCACATAGTTCTTATCCCTTGATAAGGAGTTCGTATTGAGGGTAGTGATGCACAGGATTGACCATAACCGTTTTGAGGCATTGGAACATAAGTTTTATAATTACCGGGAATATGCTACCCTACAGCCATTGGATAGGTTCCAATAAAAGGTTGTCCACCCTTACGAGGTTGATACCATTGAATAATTTGCGGTTGAAAAGGCCACTTCTTTTGAAGAGATCACTGCCCTTGAAGAGGTTGTTTCCCTTCAAGAGACTTTTTACGTTGAAGAGGATGCTTCCCTTGAAGATGCTGCTACACCCCTGGCATTATATAGCCACCTTGTGATATATCTTGAGGGGTATTCCTGGAAAACACACACACAAACACACACACACACACACACACACACACACACACATATGTGTTCCATAGTCAAATGTTGGGTGGTAGACTCAAATAGGCTAGTTGACATAATAGAAGTTTTAGGGAAAGGAGATGCTCCTAAAAAAGTCCTAGAAAGCGACTTGTACCTTGCAGGAAGAGAAGGACCACCATACAAAAATATTTCTGCTGAAGAATAAAACATGTATGACTTAATATAAATGCCCTCAGAAGCCAAGTTTCTATACCTAGGGAAAGAGTAGATTGGGATTTGGTGTCGTGGATATCCGTAGCCAGAATTATGTAAAAAATCAGTGAATTGGAGATACGAAGGATCCGTTTGAAAGGGACTAAAACGTAAATCCAAAGGGTATATTATTTCACTATAACTTAAATCTAAATATTATTGACAGGAGGGAATTTCAATTTCTTATTTTTCGTTAAAGATTTCTTTAATGCTAATAAGGCCAGGAGGAATATCCTCAGTGATGATAATATTTACTCGAGGTGAACGAGGATGACTAGGAGTCGGGGCTATAACATTCGAGCGTGACTCAGATGAATTCGAATCAGACGCAGGTTCAAACATTTCAAGTTCACTGAGCTGTGTATTTGAAAAATCACCAGTGACAGATTCAACTGTAATTACTTCATAAATTTCTTGTTGATCTTGTTCTATTTCAGTTAATTTGAGGTTTATTAACTTCGAAATCAAGATGTATTATGATAGAGATTCTCCTTGTTCAGAAGTCCTGGTTCTTGATGATTGAAACCTTTCCGTTTGATTTTTTTCCAATTGGATAGGTGTATATTCACAGAGTTTCCCCTGCATTCTACGTGAATGTCTCAGTAATTGATCCATGATTAATTTCTTTAAAACACGAAATCAAAAAATTTCAAAAGAATCACACCTAAGGTCTCTAAAAGTAATAAAAAAATGAACACGTGCTAAAAAATCTTTGAAGAAATCCACACAAGAACAATATGTTTCCACAATAAAGTCACTAGTTGGTGATGAAATCGAACCTCACATGGATTAATGTGGAAAAGTATTGGTTGGAACAATTACAATGACAACCTGCTTAATGAAATAGTCTGGTGCATGTTACTTCACTATGCCATATCGAAGTGAAGACTACCCTCCGAAATGTCCAAGTGAGTCTAGTCAACATCTCCTCGAGGTACAGTGGGACATTCCCTCCACTGTCACCTTAGGAAAAATCCTAAAGCTTATAACCACTAAGGTTACCAACTAAGACAATTGAACTTGGGGGAATAGTCAGTGGCCCAATATACACGCAAGGGTAGAGTATCAAAGCTCAATCCCCTTGAAAGCTCCTCAACATGGTAAATATGAGGTTTACTAACAAGTGATCCTAAGCTCCTCAAAAATGGTTAATATAAATTTTACTGTTTGTAATACGTGCAAATATTCTATCTTCACCAATGAAGTAGGTACGATTACTCCACTGGGTCCAACATGACCTCATGCTTGACTCTTTTAAGAAGATATTTTGAGAGAAAAATTGCAAGAATCGGGTTTTTCCCTACCACAAATGCTACTTGTTTGTTTTATCTAATTTGGAAATTTAATTACTCCCTATTCTAAAGCACTAGTCCCAAGCTAGATTGGTGGAATTAGCCCTAGAAAATGTAAAAGTATCTAGATCAATTTTATTAAGCGTTGTATTAATTTGGATGTTGTTTACATAGAGGGGTATGGAAATGAAACTCAATGATTTTCTAACTGACTCAAAAAATTACTTTAAATGCATCGATAATGAATATGCAATTATTTGGTTCGATGAATTCCTATTTAAGAGAAAGTAGAAGGATTTTTTGAACTCAAACAAGTACAAATTTCCTAAAAAATCTCATAACAATTGTTTTTCATCAAGAAATCAATTTCATTTTGAAGCATAACCAATATCACTTGTTAATGAAAATATTATTTTATTCAAAGCTAAAATATACAATTTTATGAGCAAACAATCTTCAATTATTAAAAATAAAAACAACTAGAAAAACCCTAAAAAACATAAAAAAATTTCAAAAAATTAAAGATCTTAACTAATAATCTAACTAACTATACCTATGAATGTCTTTTCATGAATTGTTTTAGCTGAAATAAAAATAAATGGTTTTTCACTTTAACAAGGAGAAACAATTTCATAAAAGACTACTTTTGAGACAATTCACACTTCACTTATCTAGAAATTTTCCTTTTGCAAATGAGTAGAAAACAATCACTCAAACAAGCAGGACTAACAATACACCTGGTAGCTCTATAGGGACATGATATAAAGACAATGATCTAGGCAGTGAATATATTTTCCCAAATAGATAAATTCATCAAACCGGAGCAAACCCTACCCGAAATTACGAAAAGGATGATCTATTAAAAAGACTCTAAGGTAACTAGGACGATTTCACAGATAGACTTTGAGAGTTGGTATAAGTTAGGTTGAACCTCTGGAAATTTATTATTGGACTCTAAGAGAGAAAATATTAATTTTTCAAAAATTCTCAGGGATTGTGCAAGTTGTCAGTAAAAACCAGTGCACATGCGCACTGTATTAAGATGAAAACTATCACAGGTTTGCACTCTGTTTATCACAAAAAAAAAAATGCAAGGTAGAGAAGATTTTAAAGAATCAAACACAAGGCATTCTAATTCAGAGGATCTAAAAATTCATAAACCCAACAACACTTAGACATAGTCCAACAAGAAAAATTGGAAAGTTAAACCAAAAGAATGAAGAGAAAAGTAATCGTGTTCCCTAGTGGAGTCGCCAATTTGTTTTCTGGATGAATCCCTCTTGTGGACAAGAGCGATCTCCATAGTATCCCAACATATAAATAGAAACAAACAACCATTTGAATATCTCTTTCCATAAATTATTATCATTCATATTATCAAAACTTAGAAATAGAGGTTAATAATCCTACCTTTCAGCGAGATGTTTGATGTACACCTTGCCTTTTGTCCCGAAAAAGTTCTTAAATGCGGAGAATAACATGCAATCACAAACATGCAAAGAATAAAAATCACCTGCACTATATAATAATCTAAAAACCAGTTTAACTTAATGATCAAGGAGATTAATAATTGTCATTGTTTTAATGCATCTAAAAAAAACACAATGAGAAAAAGGTATCCATATGTATTGTCAAGAATATAAAGCGAAATATTACAACCTAAGCCTTAATTTTGTACAAATTTCTCTCGTATGCCTTCACAATATTCCTCGTTGGTTTGAAAAATTGTCCTCTCTAGAATTACCAACATACGTTAATCTTCAGTGAACTCTTATGTACAAAGTACAATCTCAAATGTACATTTCACAATTTACCCCTAACCCTGAAGTTTCAGCTCAATTTATAGGATAAATTGAGGAGGATTCAAATCCATAAATAGAATGATGATATCATCTAATGAAGGGATTATGGTTCCTTCATCTAGGGGGATAAGTTCCATGATTGGAGGGATATAGCTCGAACAGGCATGACTCGAGAGGGTTTTAGTTGGAAGAATACGCGCCCAACTATGCTTCTATAAGTTACTTTTGACTTTTAATTTCTTTTAAATGGGGTGTGTAGGTTTTATGGGGGAAAATAGCGCAGATGTCCATAGATAAAGGTAGGAATATCAACACATGCATGGGAAGTGACCTCAAAAAGTGTGCAGACAACCTTTACGAGGTTTTAGGAGCTTTTTTCTAGTTCCCAAGACTTGGTGAAGGAATATAAATGTGTTGACTTCTAAGGAAGCATGAGTATGGATTGTGATAGATCCATATTTACAGTAAAATTTCATGGTGACAAAATGACGTGTAACACATGGTCTAGTAACCCCTGAACCATATTCTGGGTTGCAGTAAAGCTGGATAGTGTGTTGTCTCGGTTTAAGCCTAGTGATATGGTGTGGATTGTGGTAAATTTTGAGAGTTGGATGATTTACATCAGGCTTATGAATCCTTGTTTGGGATATATGGTCAAGGCTAGAGAGTGGGTCTCATTTTAGTGCCTAGTGATCCCTACATCAGACTGTGGATTGTGGTAGATCTTGAGAGACTAGGAGATAGGAAAATTCCTCATGGTGTAGGTGGAGAAATTTATTGGAATCCATGCTTGTTTTTTCCTATTGATCTGGTGGATATCATGGTAAATAATGTTATTACATGTTTATTTTTTTGTCCTAGTGATCTGGGATGGGTTATGGTAAAGCCTTGTTTCTACTTATGAGGATGAGGTGGTTTAGCGCGAGGATTCCCTGTTTGGTTCTTTAGGTTTGATTCTGAGATTTGTACATTGAATATGGCACATTGGTGATTAGATGAAGAAATATTTGGCTCATCCAATCTATGGCCGTGTGGAACGTGGAATTCCCATCCCAAGTTGGTTTTTTCATTCATTAATAAGAAGTTATATCCTTGATATCTTATGTTTAAATGTATTTATTTATATGTGTATTCCATGGTTGATGTATCCTTGATATTTTGTTTTTATTATGTTATTTATAAGAATGTATTATGAAAATGATGATGTATTTCTCTCCTCATGCTTTGATTTGTAAATGAATGACCGATGTACCTATGAACTAATAGATAATAGTGCAACTAATGATGTAAGGCAATACTTCTTAGCTATTCTTAGATAATTATGAGGCACCTATGCTCATATATGTTGTTTAAACCTGTAGATTACAAATTTGTGACATGTTTGATTGAATGCATGCCATGGATAGTAGGGGTAAAGTAAAGTCCTTTTCATTTTTTTTTTAAATGTATAATTGTTCTGCTATTATATTTCATTTCTAAAATTGTCATTGAGTTCAGGGTAGTGACCTAGGCTCTAGGCCTTAAAACGTGGATTAAATATTGGGGACACTATGGCAGGTATGTGGCAAAAGGTCCCGGGATGCATATATTCCCATACTGTGGGAGCGTCCAGAGGTATTATTTTAAATTTTATTTTAATATTCATTATTATTAGTTTCTATGATTCTACTATATGTGAGAAATATTTATTATGTGCCTACATGTTATCTATGAGAAATTAAATATAATATTGTTATATTTCCAAAAGTTGTGACTATAAAGTTATGAACCATGTCGACTTAGGATGGATAGATAATACCCTTTCAAGGCATTATGTGTTGAGTTAAATATTTTTTAAATGTAAATTTTGTCATTATATTTTAGTTAAATTTCATGTTTTTTTACGAATAAAAATATAAATATGTGTATGTAGGTTGGTTCATTGATTTGTAGGTTTTCCATACCACTATCATACCTTCATCCCTAGACACATAGACCCCCATTTTTTTCCGAGGCTATAGGGAATGTTTGGTCCTTCGCCACCCAACCTCAACTTTTAGGGTACTACATTACATGTCTAGGGTATTTTCACCCCTTGTACAACCAATGTTGATTTATCATCATGCACCTTGACCTCCTTTTCCATTCCATCTATCAATAGTTACTACACCCATACAACACCCGCCAATTTAACTTGTTGCAAGCCAAACTATTACATCCAATATGGTTACACCATTCCACTCTCATGTGTCCCTCAATCCATCATATGATGTGGAAACCATAATTAATGTGACATCAAATGTTTCCCTGGAGTGTCATGTACAATTATTTTATGTACATATTAGTGTCTCTCTACCATTGCTTGAGTTATTCACGATGAGATCATTTGTTGATGATTTTTTTTATGTATCATCGATGAGTTTAGGAATTTTTGTTTAAATTTTATGTTTTAACTTTTATAAGTATTGCAAGGTGGCGTAGTTGAAAAAATAAGGTCATGGATGATAGAAACACCCTCATGAATAATAATATCATATGTAGAGATATTTTTGTGTTTGAATTATAAAGTATCATTTTCTAAGTCTGTTAATTCATTTTTGGGAAAAATATTATAAGAATGTTATTTCCTTGAAAAATATTTAGAGATATGAACACAACATGTATAGAAAATGGCTTAAGCTCATACTTCAATTAAAAGGAGAGTGATGAATTTATAGGATGAACTTGATAGTGGTGAGGGTGGTATTGGTCAATGAGGGATCAATGAGTGTGATTTTGTACCTAAGACACCATATGCCAATTTTCCTTGTTTGTATATCTATTTAAAACTTTGTTGTCATTGATGTCAAATATATTATGTCATTGATATTATATCCTTGGAGGATTATGTTTCATTCCAAGATTGACAACAACGATAAAGGGGGCGATTATTTAAAAAATTGTTTTCGTTGATGTCAAAGGGACTATACGAGAATTCAAAAGTGAAATGTTTGTTTCAAACCCATAGTTTAGGAATTCCATGGTATTTTCCCATGATAATTGGAATAGTGAAGTAATAAGAAAAATTAATTATTTAACTAAGAATTGACATGGTTTTTAAAATTAAATTATATTTCATAAATGGTTATGATGATGTATAAAATGAGACAAAATTGGAAGGACAGTGTGTGTGATAAAACTTGTAATTTATGGGGTGAAAATCCATATTGGTATTTTTCACATATCATTTTTATGGGCTAGTTCAAATGGTAAAATTTTTAGACTATGGAGGAGAGATCGAATGACACATATGCATATAAAACTTCAAAAAATCTTGGTTCACTATAATTTTTGAGATATACATTGTGCAATTTAAGATTTGTGATTGATCCTAACAGAAGCTTCAAATGAGTCATCTCAGATTTTTTGTCATAGCTTATTTTCTAGGATGTTTCATAACATGGAATTTTTAGGAGACAAGTGATATCTATAGGTACATTTAGTAGAAATTTAAGATAATGTTTATCTATATTTTTTAATATATTCCTTCTGGAATTTAGGATTCCCAAATGCTCCTAAAATCAATTTCAAACAAGTTAGTTTGGAAATTTCACAATAACATATTTTATGGGATGTTTGAGACTGAAATTTTGAGGTGATAGAAGGGATGTATTTAGGAACTTATGAAAAAAATTCCATAAATTTTTTATTGTACTTCAGAAATAATTCTAAGGAAGTTTGGGTTTGTGAATGGTCATGAAATTGAATCTAGACAACTTAGTTTGGAATTTTCACTATAACTTCCTTTTTGAGATTGTTCAAACCATGCAGTTTTTAGAAGAAAAAGACAAGGTATATCAATACATGTGGTCAATATGTCAGATTTGGTTCACTATACTATTGGATGTATGCCTTTTGGAAGATAGGGTTTCTGAATGGTCCTGAAATTAATTTTAAATAAGTAAACTTGGAATTTTTATATAACTTCTTTTTTGGGGCTTTTCATATTCTGACATTTTTGGAGATTTAGAATATATAAAGAAGTTACTAAAGTAAAAATTTCATAATCATATTTGTAAAATTGGATATGTTTCTTGACAAATGAGTTTGTTATTGGGAAAAGGAAAAAAATTAAAAGCCTTGGGATTTTTACCATAAATTTCATTCAGATACTTAAATTTTGATCTGATATGGTTAATATGAAGTTGGTGAGAAGGCCTAGTGAAGGAAAAGAAAAAAATTCATACCTAGTGAAGGAAAAGAAACAAGCATAACCTGTGAAGGAAAAAGCAGTGATCACACTTGGAAAAGATAAAAGGAAAAAGGAAAATTTATTAATTTAATGTTAATATTATTATGTTTTATCGAGGTTATATTCACTAAATAATACTTGTAAGTGAGGTTTTTTCTTGATAAAAGGGATTAGTTCCTATTCCTAAGGTCTTACTTCAAAATGGGGATTGATGCCTTTATTAACTAGGTGGATATGAATATTTAATAGATGTCCCTAATAGGTTGGTTCCTATGAATATTTGCAACCGTGTGTCTCTAGTACGTAGGTGCCTATGAATACTTGAAACGATGAGGATTGATGTCTCCAATAGGTTGGCACCTATAAATATTTGAAAAATAGATATTAGTGTCTCTAGTAGTCTTGTGCCTACAAATAATCATAGTGATGATAATTGGTAACTTGTACATATTGGTTTCTACAATGATATGTAATATTAGGTTTGTGCCTACCAAGATTTGTACTAGTGGGGATTGGTGTCTTTAATAGATTGGTTCCTATAAGGAGTTATAAAAATATATTTTGTGGTTTCCTCATGAAAGAGATTCCTCCTAAATCTTGTGTTCCATGCTATACAACAGATAGATCTATTTTGTGATTGTTTTTTCTTATGGTTCATGAATAGTTAGATAGGTAAAACGTTTCTTAAACTTATTCACCCTTCCCCTCTCAATGTAAATGTGTTCTAAACAATTGGAATCAAAATAGGTTCCTTGTGAAATAGTATAACCTCTAGACGATAGATCTTGGAAGCACACATGGTTGGTCAAGAAGGTTTCTCTAAAAAAAGAGTTCCATATTTCAATGGAGAAAAATTCATTTTGTAGCATAAGGTTGTGAAGATATATAATGGATCTTGGGTTTGATATTTTGAAGCTAATTATGAATGATCATAAATCTCCAAAAAATCAACTAATATATAAGGCTACAAATATGGCTAGTGAAAATAATGCAAATGCTAGACATGTTGTCTTGCGCAGTCTATTAAAATTAGATTTTGTTAAGGTGATGGATTGTGAATCAAAAAATAATTTTGGGGAAAAATTCAAAATATCTATGAAGGCAATGAGAACATTAAAAGGGAAAAGGTATAAAATTATAGAAGCTATTTTGAGAGTTTGGAAATGAATAATAAAGAAAATGTTGTAGCTAATCTCCTTTGTATGGAAAATATTTCCAACACCATAAGAGGACTTGGCATCAATATTGAAGAATCGATGATTGTAGAAATGCTATTAAGGTCACTTCCTTTAATATTTGATTCCAAAATTTCAACTATTGAAGAAATGACTGATATTTATAAATTAGCATAAGATGAATTGCATGGGATTCTCATAGGATATGAAATGAAAATTGAGAAAAAATAAGGAATTAATTCAATCGATAGTATTCAATTATTAAAATAAGATTAAGATCAAAGAGCAAGAATGAAACAATAACTATATTAATGAATATTGAAATTTAAAAAAATACCATTTTGTGAGGAACCTTAACAAAGGATGTCTCGAATACAAAGGGAATATTTCCTTGAAATTATTTAATTCTGGAAAAGCAAGATGTTTTGTTGTTAAGTGTTCATTTGTGAAAAACACACTAGTGACGATGAATAATACCATAACCTAAAGAAGGAAAGAAAACATCATCAACACAAAAATAACCATAAAAAATACAAGCATGAAAATAATAACTCTTATAAGTAGAAGAAAGGACTCTACTCAAAAGGGAGTAGTTGAAAGGATTTCTAATACTGATCAACAAGAAACTATATATGTGGAAATAGAAACAAAAATTGGTGAAGACAAAGGGAAATAAATAATAACTTCAGAAGAAGAAGAAACTTCCCAAATATATGAGGAAGTGGACCTTGAATGAGAAATAATGTGTCCCTTAAGAGAAATAAAGAATCTTAGGAAAAGGAATTTGAAAAAAAATGAGCAATTGTAGAAATATGTAGAAATAGAGAATACAATTATCATCCTAAGTTTCAAATAGAAAAGTTCAATAGGATAGAATGAATGGTCAGAATAAAAAAAAACAGAAAGAAAGAAAATTATGAGAAGTTTAAAGATGGATTTTTTTCCTTAACCATGGAACTAAAGAAGTGAACTACTCAGTCGAATACAATCTTGAATATTGAAGGGAATGATAAATTGATTACCACCATTCACTAGCTATAAGTAACTAATTTTTGGATAGATAATACAACTTCTAATTTTAAGCCACCATTGATGAAATTTGTGAAGAAGTTGCTTTTATTGAAGTAGATAACAACTGCATGTTTGATACATATTAGTCTTTCAAGGAAGATTGTGATGCCTTAATGTTGTAGCCCATAGAGAAAGATAGAAGCATTTATAGACTACTGCATGTTAATAACAAGGTTGATGACTACATTATGAGATAACCTATTTAGAGTAAAAATATTTGTGAGATAGATATTGTATCTCCATTTTATTCATGTCAAGAATTACTGATCCTAAAATTATGGTGCTTCTTCAAATTTCGAAAAACACACAAGTTTTGGATCCTAAATTCTATGAACAATGGGATATATTGGTTGTGAAATTGGAAAGAATGGACATGGAATTTTTTGAATATTGTGTTACTGGTGATTTAAAATATAGGGGGATACTGAGAATGTTAAAGTTAAGTGGAGAGCAAGATAGTTGCTCAACTAAAAGTTAAGGAAAGATACAATATTGTTACATAATTGACTAATGGTTTCCATAAATGAAATAGGTGTAGATAGTTGGAAATATTTTTGTAATTGATACCAAATATGGGGGGAGATTACGATATCCAAGATAAGGATTGCAAGTTGGAAATATTGTTTAGATACAAATTTTTTTATGCCCAGTTTCAATACCCTATATTTAAAGGAATCCTTACTCTAAATACATAGCTCAAATACTAGAATAAGATATATTATTGAAAATATTATTCCAATACCTTTATTGTAGTATATTTCACTCCGTCTATAATCCAAGATATTTTTCTTCAAATATGCATTTAGAATTACATATAACATGGCATGTTAACCAAGAAATTTAAACCACTTGAAAATAAGAAGAAACAAATAAGCAATCATGAGAGAAAAGACACAGCGATTTGATTATAGAGTTCACCAAATGTGGTTTGTCTCTGGGCCCTGCTCAACAATGAGGAGACCTTATTTTATTTAGTGGCATCAAAGTAATCAAGTACAAGAAACTTTAAAAAAATTACCCTTATACCTCCAATCCAAATGATGGCTAGAAAATGGTGAGATCAACTGGAGAAACATACATCACTACTGAATTCCTGGCTTGAAAACGTGTAAAATCGAATATAAAATTTTCCAATTCGGACACCGGCACCTCTGACACTGTAAGACAATATTTCTTGAATATTTTAATCCCCTCGCTTAGGGTTTCACACCCTCTGCGTGCTCAGGATTCTACCTAGACCCCCATGCTTTGCCCCCCATTCCACTGGAATTAAAGGCTCATATATAATATTTTATGTCAGATGTACCAACGTAGGGCTATTGTCCTGTTGGTAAACCGCTTAATCTAGGTGCGAGGTGCTTGGGATTCCAACCCCACCAACCCCCATATAATATGAAGATTTTTTTTAAACCATTGTTTTAAATTTGAATATAATATAGTTTTGGCGTTCGCTCACGTGATTCGGGCTAGTTCAAGCCCTATTGGCCCTGAAAACTGACATATATTACATGTATCATGTGTGGTAGGTGACACATGGCCCCAACCCTTTGGATTTTTTCATTATATATATGTGGTCTGACCTGGGGGTGGGGCAGCTCTACCGAGGGTGGCCCACCCACTCCACTCATATATTATAATAGCAAGGCAACGTGGGGTTGCTAGGGGTGGCATCCCACCACCCCTATTATTATATATTTTTTTGTTTTTATAAACAACATGGATATTTTAAAATCACTAGAAAATAAGGGTCACTACCAATTTTAAGTAGGCAACAAATTCACGCATGCGGTGGCTAGATTTCGTGTGTTGAGTCTCATCCAGGTTGTTTCCCTGTTAAGCCTGCCACTTGGCCAAGTTTTATAAAAAAATTTACCATCCATAATGTGTCTGTTGGAGCAGGGTTCATTGAGGCACAAGTTCCAAAGACACTTTTTGTATGAGTTTCTATGTGTGCGTTGCGTAAATGAAGTCAAAGAGATTTTTGCCCCAATTTTGGATGTAATAGGGCTTAAATGTAAATTGTGGGCCTCAAACCATGGTTTGAGACAATGTATTTGCGTGCTAGGCATATTATAAATAGATAGAGTATTTGTAAGCTAAGTAGTTCAAGTAATACATGTGATGTGACACATTGATGTTCTGATATTTTGTTTATATGTATCAGTTTTTGGGTTGGGTTAAGAGCCTCTTGTAGGCTGTGTCCATCGAGAACTAGTCTTGGTTATGGGTGAACTCCCCCGGCTGTGTGCACGGAATATTTTGTAAGGGTATTGTAAGGGGTTTGGAAAGACTGCTGATGTATTGAAAGATCTGAAGTATAATAGAAAGAACAGTTTTGGTGAATCTCTCTATGTTATGCATCTATATTGCATTATTCTCTGATGAGATCGCATTGTCTGTTTACTTATTAATGATTGTGTGAGGTTATATGATATGATTATGCATTAATATTGATAGTTTTGTGAAGTGTTTACATTAGTCAAGATCTAAATATGGTTCTCATTTGTTATCTTCACAAAGCGAAATAATATTTCTGTGTTATTCTGTTGATAACCGTGAATTCCTTGTGATTCTATTATAATGGTTGCCTGCATTTGTATAATTTCACTGCGGGTTTGGTTGAGGATCACTTCATTAAATTCTCCCTCAGTGTGCATAAACCTAGTTCAAACACCGCCCGATACTGCTCTGAGTGAGACTTTGTTCTGCGCAAGTGTATCACTAGAGTAAGGGCGAGTAGTTCGAGGGTTTGTTGGCTTATCCATAAAGTCTGAACCTCGGTCAGGACCCCTCAAGTCAACAAATGGTTCCGTTGCTGGTACCAGGATCATAATTTTGAGGGAGATTTGATGTTGTGGCATCCACCGAAAAATGAATTACAAGACTGGTTGGATAGAGATATCCTTGAATTTGCGTTCCAAGATAATAGAAGTACAAAATTGTCTAACTAACAGTGGGTATAGAAGTGAATGAAATTTTCTTTTGTTCCTTTGCACATGAACTATAGGAGTGGTTTCCATGCCTAGCTTAATTCCATCGTTGCATAAAAGATGATGTAGTCACTAAATGGACTCCTGAATTGATCCAACAAGTAGAAAAGTTTGATAATAAGATCACTCATTGATTAGAGCACTAGATCGATCGCCTCTTGGGAGGATTTGTGACTGAAATTTTTGTTGACCAATTTGTGTTGTATTTTGAAGAAGAAAGAAGGTTTTTCAAAGAGCCTAGAGGTATGTTCTTGCGCTCATTGAAATTATTGTTGAAAATGCTATTGTGTGGTTACGGGGTTGTTTGTGCAAACATAATGCTTGAATACATCAAAGAGGTTCAGTTACACGCATTGGAAGAATTTACCACGAAGACTTTGAAAAAGTCCTTTATAGACCTCTGAAGCCTAGATTTGATAGTGAACCTTAACCAAAAACTGCTAGCTCAAGTGACTCTGAGGAAGAAAGCTCATCATATCAAAAACCCTTGAATCTATTTCCCACTCCATCAACTCCACATCTGAGTTCACATCATAGATCACTTACCCCACTGCACAACCCATCTCCACCTCCACCTCCACCTCCCCCTAAAGTAGATATGGTTGCACCCATGAAGCTACCTAATTTCAGAGGCTTTGGAAATGGGGACATTGATCACCTCTAGTTCGTAACTGAGGTTGTATGGAAATCTCAGCAAGTGAACAATATTGATATTAGAAAAGCACAGCTGACTACTGCATTTCAAGATCACGCACTAGAATGGTATATTAGGTATGCGAAAGAAAACCCTAATGCTACCCTGGAAGAAATTAAAGGAAACCTAAAAGAGTAGTTTAAGAAAAATAATTCATACACACAAATGGTGACAAAAATGAAGGATATTCATCAAGAACCTGATGAATCTATATGGGAGGCCGATCAAAGGTTAAAGCGCACCACCACAGATGGTGGACTTGTGGTTGATAATACTGAACATAAAGAATGATTCATTGCTATGTTTCTCCCACATTTGCATCAACCATTAGGTCATTAAAATATTTCCACAAAAGTTGAGGCTATAGAAGTTGCAATGAAACTAGAGGCAACCCCAATACCTATTGTGATGGGAACTCAATAGATTCAGAGTCAGCTAGAAGCAATGCATCTGAAAATTCAAAGTCTGCGCAAGGACAAAGGCAAGGAGGTATGTGCAAAGGTGTGGTGTATCAAATGCAAAGATTCTGCGCATCATAAATACTAATATCCTATTTTCAAAAACGATATGAATGTTTTAGGTCCTATTCCATTGAATAATCCTGCATGGTGTACTATATGTCAAATTGCTAGAATTCATGACATAGATTCTTGCCAAAGGATTGGAAAATATTAGCCTAACTTGAAGCATTTATTTTGCAAGTTATGTTCGTCATTAGGACATGATGATCAGAATTATCGTACCTATGACATGATGTTGGATAAGTAAGAGATATAATGAATGCATGTTGAGCTTAAATCACCAACATCCCCTTCTCATCGTGGATGATTCCAAGGTAGAGGAAGAGGCCGAGGAGGTGGATCAACTGGTCGAGGAAGAGGACAAGTAATTCTCTATAAATCTGGTGATGTTGGTCATTATGCATGTGATTGACCGAATCCAACGCGACAATATTCTAGGTACTATAGACAATTTTATCATGTTATAGAAGATTGTCCTATTTTGATTGTGAAAATTCAAGAAAAGAAGGCCCCAATGCAAAATATTTAGATGGTTAGCACAGAAACTCATGAATAATATCCTTGTTTAAATGTAGTTACTAGGAGTGGTGTAGCTACCAATGAAGACAAGGGAAAGAAACCTTCCACTAATGTATGGATCTGAAAATAACTAGAAAACAAAGAAGGATTTAATCTTCAGCATGCCAAAGAAACCTTTATTGAAGCAAATAAATAATTTGCAGAAGGAGGTACTTCAACAAGTGGTAGAACACTGAAGGAAGGAGGAGGAGAAGAGGAGATTAAATAATTTTTACAAGAATGTGTTATAGTGTCATTTATCACCTTCATGTACTTGATGATTTACACTTTGGTCTTGGGCACCCTTTTCCCTCATACTTGAACATTTTCACAGAAAAACATATATTAAAACCCATACGCGACTCTTGCCAGAATTTTCTGCGTATACACGTGAGTCCATTCATAGAGATCTGCGTATACCTTTTTAATTATTAAAAATATATATATATTCCCTATTTCTGAGGCGGGTTTGATGGTTATTCTAGTAATTCAACCACCCCAGCCCGTGGCCTAACTGATCCTAACTGTAGAAACTAATTTGAGGGAGTATACAAGCCCCTCAAAGGAATGGCCTAAGGGAGAGAGAAAAATGTATAGATTTTACTCTGTTGGAGCCTATTCAAGTCTGATATTCTTGAGCCTCCTGCACTTCCCAGGTATATTCAGGAAACCGTTGTTCCCTTGAGATTTTCATCATCCTATATGACATATATTTTGCAAACATCTTGGAAGAATTCTTGTGAGGTTAGGGATGAACGGATCTAGAGGATGATATTCTTGAAATCCGTGGTAGGATTAAGGTGATCTCTCCACATTTTGATTACTATATGTGTCATTCATAATAAGAAGAGCCATCTTGTTCCCGATGTTGACATGTTTATGATGCTTTATACATGTGTAATAATCATTAATTTCATATTTCATATTTCTTTTATGATATTATGCATGATTTTCACTGACATATAGGAACTATATATCTTGTACAACTAGGTTTTTGTGTTCATTCGTTGTGGATTTACAGGTTTTAGAGCACAAAGTGTTGCAAGTGGTTTGCACCCTGCGGGATCTACATCAACAGAGGGACTTTCGAGTAAGTTTTGCAACCAATAGTATCTAGTTCTCATTATAAAAGTTGGTTAATTGAGTCCTTCTTGAATGGCATGCCCCTGATATGTGAAGGTTGTAAACCCAATACCTTTAGGGTATTGTTTCCCGAAACAACATGCATAAAGTTTCTACGCAACAAAATGGATTTTGAAAATTTGTAGGCATTGATAGGTAATTGCGCAGAGAAATAAAAACCCATGGTATAACAACAAGCACTCAATAAAACCTATAAGAACAAGAAGAGAACAGGTAGAGAGATGTGTATGACTACGCAAATTGGTTCTTATGAAATGGACCAAGTCATTTTAGATCTAGGATCATATGCCAATGTTCTACGTAAATAGACATGGCATCACATGGGAGAACCAAAGATGGAATGGTATACTATCCAACTGTGCATGGACAATTAGTAGAAGATCATTCCTTTGAGAAGATTTTCAAGAGTTGTGGTCAATATAGTAGGTGTCAAGGTATTCCCAGACTTGGAAGTCATACAGATTGTATATGATACTGTTCCCTATCCTGCACTACTAGGATTGGATTGGTCTATTGACATGGATGGTGTTATAAATCTGAAGAAAAGGAGAATGGAATTTGGGAGAAATGGGGTTAGGGTAATCATTCCTCTAGATCTTGTAGAAGGCCAAATGTATACTTAACTAGTGCACACTTAGGAAGATATTTATCAAATCTATAAACTAACTTTGTGCTAGGAAGACTGGATTAATCCAGCAGCAGATGAGAAGCTTATTTTTGACTCTAACGAGGAACTAGATAATTGATAGAACCGATTGCATGGGGTGTTTTCATTGCGTTTTAATCATGTGACCCATGCTCTGTGTTGTATAAAATCTGAGGTACGTGATTTCCCACATTATGATGGCTCAACTGATGTAAACATGTTCCTTGGAGAGATGGAAAGGTTTGTGACTGTATAACAGATATTCCATGCTTTGGATTTGGGCTTGGATGCTACTCTAGCACGATGGTGGGAAACACATAAGGATAATATGGGATACTGGGAGGAATGTGCGCACATGATGAGGTTGCGGTCTGAATTATCAGTAATTAAAATAGAGGATTTATATTCTGGCAAAGAATATCCGCAGAACCATTTCACCATGTGGAATCAGGTATGGGGTATAGAACCAAGACCTGAATGGGTCCATATGTTTATTGACACATTGGGAAAGGTGCCTACGGAATTTTACTTTGAGACAGAACTATGGAGAGGCACTGGCGAGTGGTCTGCATTGGTAGATATTTTTATTCTTAACTTTAGCTTTGAAGGTGAGTTTGATACAGTTGGTCAGGATTTGATCCAGTAAATCATTAATGCACCGATAGGGGAGAAAAATGCATTGTAGACAATTAGCAGTTGTGGGACTTAGGGAATCACGCGCGCTGAAAGGAACCTTGATCCTCTCAAATTTTAGACAAGTCCACTCCATGCTGAGCCTGATGGGCTATAACAAGAAGCGCATTCCTAAGTATGAAATGATAACTGCACCCATGACCACATTACTCAGAAGAAGTGTGAGAGTCCATTGGGATGATGAATGTCAGAGCAGTTTGTAGTTATTAAGGGATATGATAGACACTACTTGATATGGTTTGAATTACTTGGTCCTTAAGCCTATGTTGTGGAGGATGGTCTGCATATGGTTATCCTTAGCTCCAGATTATATGTGTAGTAAGGTGCAGCATCCACGCGGTATCTGTGCCAGGAGTCTATTGAATAGTGTAAAGAGGTGTCAAAAAATAGTTGGAACAATAGAACTGGACAAGACGTATTTATTACCGTTCTTTAGAGTGTCCAAGATGCATTTAATGAAGGCATTTTTCCAAATTTGGGACTGTTTTGTCAGTAATGGAGCCTAATTAATGCACAAGGAGCCATTGTAGATGCGTCACAAGTATAAATATGATTTATGGGGTTGCAATAGTTCCCTTTGCGTTCTAAGTGATTTTTATGCTTCTAGAGATGTGTTTACCATTACATTTGTTGCGTCTATGTCTGATTTGGATCTCGTGTTTGAGGACACATTATGTTAGGCTGGGCTAGGATACTTAATTCAAGACAATATGAAAGCCATAAGACAAGATGATGACCCTACTGTGCCGAAAGTGCCCATTGTAGAAACACCTACACCATAAAGAATGAAGAAGGGCCAAACCTATGGAACGAATAAATCTCCCAGAAAAAAAGACCCCAAAATCGCGCCATTCAATGGGAGAGAAATGAAGAGGCCTATGGCCAAAGTTCTAGAGACTATTGAGGAAGGGGAGGAATAAGTTATATAAGTAGCCCCATTATCACAGCTTCCAAGTTATATTGCGCCATGCAAACCTACTATCAAAGTGAAAAATGACTTGGATAAGGTGCGCGCGATTATCCAAGTGCCTCTGGTCCCAAAGAATTTCCCAATGGAGTGGGATATGCTTGCCAAAATCCCACAACTACGGTTTGATTATTGGGACATCGCGGATGTCGAGAAATTTCCTGATTTCATGCCATAAATTTATCTAGATAAGGTTACCTCTAGACGAGGCGTGGTGTACCTAGAGCCAAAGAGGAAAATGTTAGGTCTGCATAAGGGAAGCCTAGTTAAATTGTTGTAGATCCCTCATTTTAAGCACAACCCCATTAATTATCTTTGCGTCAGGAAGTTTTTGGCGTTGGTCCATGGTGATGCACTCTAGTTAGGAGTGTGCATGCCGATTGACACATAGTTGATTCATCAAATAACAGATTTTCTGAATAAGGGGGTCAGCCCTATTGTAGACTTTGGAGGCAAATCGCAAGAGAAAGTGATGGAAGATTAGATTAAGAAGAAATACAATGTCACTCGAAAAAAACGGGGGTTCATTGTGGAAGAGATCAATGACCATGTTGTACATTTTACTACGCTCATCTTGACCTGCAAGATGATGCACTAGTGCAGGCCCAAGGAGGTGCATGTGCATGTGATTGCACTAGCAGGAAGATGTGAGAAGGGTGTCCTATACAACTGGTGAGGATAACTATGAAAGGAATTTCTTGAGAATTTTCACGAAGCATAGGAGGAGGGAAATCCCTTCTAGTATGCCTAGATTTTTTTACTAATTGTGCTTATTGGATGGATAACCCTTGAAGATACGTAGTTCCCTGAGCTAGAAGAGAAGATGTGCGAAGTTGCACACTACATAACGATTTGAAACTCGTCAGACCCTATGTGCGCAAAAGAGAATAAGATCTTATGGGATTTGTATGATGCGACATTGTACCAAGTGGTACAGTCTAGGCCTTGATTGTCACCCACCTTGTATGATCAATACAAAATGATAGTCGACTTTAAGGCTACATTTCAAAACATACATATCCGCACCAAGGGAAATGTATAGGGTGTGTGGTATGAGTTGCCTTATCTAGTGATTGAATATTACCTTATTAGAGATAGAACAGAATGGTCACTGGCCTGGTTGACCCCACCTACACAGTCGCGCACTCCGACAAGAAAATCCACAGAGAATGCTACTAGAAATCCTACAGAAACAACAATGATGACAATTATAGAGAAACCTACTGAGAAGGAACCAAACCCAACTATGTCTAGAGAAACCATTGACACCACAATAGTGCTAGAAAAGAATGGCTTTGTGCCAAAGGAGACCGGGGAAGTAGAAAAATAAAAAGTCACTAAGTGCGACGCTCAGGCCGCAGGTGGATCATGCAATAAACATAAGGGATCTAAGAATGCAAGACAGGAGGTCTTGAAACTCACCCAAGATGATCTCAACAAGATTGCAAACACAGTTACCTCTGCACAGGAATATCGATGGACGGACATGGAGGTCCAATATAAATATACGTTGGAGATTGTCCAAATTGGATTGCAAGAATTAAAAGTTTTGGTGAGCTAGAACTAGGAGAGTGTAATCCAGGTGAGCTAGACCAGTGCAAAACCATTGGGTGTTTCCTTGCCAACATCCGGGGATAATCTATTTGTGCACATCTCCCTGCCAACAATAGACATGGATTCTAACTAGTGTGTGAAATTTACAGGTACAGGTGATATTCATGTTAACCTTTTAGTGTTTACTACAGGTAAATTGTATTTGCTGCATTTAGTGATTACAGAAGAACTTCAATTCCGAGAAGATACTGCGCAAACAAAGACTAGAGATGCACAATAGTAGGCTGCACTAGCACACCAATAATAGAAAAAAGCCGAAGTAGTGTGCAGAGAAGCAGAGGCCCAACCCACTGCGCTAGAGGAAAATACCAATTAGGTGTGCCATGATATTACATTCGTCTTGGAAACAATTGCGCCTGCTTAGAATTTAGAGGGATTGGATGCTGCAGTCAAAGTAGCACGCATAGAAGTTCAAACCATTTAGATAGAATATGAGAAATAGATCATGGACCTCCAAACCAAGTTGCAGCGGGAGACACCACTAGAGGTTTGCACGAAGAGGGCAGCAGAAGTAAAGCAAGCACAAGATAGCTTCACTACCACAGTCACCTAGTGTGACAAGTCATTGAATGAAGCCATGGACATTTGGGCCTCTATCGAGAACGATCCGGTCATGTAGAAGCTAGGCAATGCACTCAGTGAAAAGGAGCAGTAGTTTGAAGAGATTCAGACCGTATCACCTACACTAGTCCTTTCATAGATACTTGCTCATCTGCAAAGAAGGCCACAGAATCCAAACAAAGATTTTAGACTTGCGTCGGAAGTAACAGGTGCTAAAGGAGCACATGAGACCATTGGCCGAGTAAGTGTAATATTTCCAAATGGGGAAACCAGCGATATAGATCACAATAATGAGAAATATCATCAAATAAAAATACATAAATCATGAGCCAATGCTATATCCATGGTATTATGTATAATAGCAAGAAATATGTACAATATCCTAGCGATCAAGTCCCTCAAGCTAGGAAAGAGGAGCCTCCAATGCCTAAAAGCACTAATACATGTAATACCACTGCTACACAAAACAATGAAGCCAAGATAATGCAATTTTAGTGGTTAATAATGCAGTTGTACTATATAAATAAATGGATCTGATACAGAAATACTCATACAAGGCTCAAAATGGAGATCTATGCTCCCATACACTTTTCCAAGGTAACCCAGAAAGGGTTTCCGGAAATATACAAAATATTAGAATGCCAGAATGCAGCCCTAGGGCTGAATAACCTCTTTAACTGGGCACTAGAAAGGAGGTGGATGAATCTGATGTAGATCTGAAAATAACTCCTCCAATGGTCTCTTCAAGTGTAGGGCTGATCCCTCAATTGAAAAGAAAATACTCCAAATGGAGCACTGAACTCACCCCTACAACAGATCTGTAAAATAGTGCATTCATGGGTTGGAACTATGCTATAGGGTAAGATGATGAATTTTCTTGATGCCAAAATATGCCATGAAGCCTAGGGACCTTCCTTACTAATCTACCAATGGAAATAAATCTCCCTCCACTGAAGACAAGCTCAGAAATGATCCAAAGAAACCCTCCACTGCTGCACCCTCCAACTCAGCACATATCTATAAAAAAATTGCGTTGTTGAAGAAAGATGTAGCTTGGCCAAATGCCAGAATGTGGAAATAATGCTCAATTTACTTCTCTTGAGTAGGCACTCGAAGTCCCCCGAGGATGAAGGTGGGATTTGCGCTCGGGAACACCCTTGTGCTAAACAACACCACAATCTTAGCTAAACAACTGAAGAGAGCCACAAGGCATAATAGACCATAAACAAATAATAATCCAAAAACATGCTCACAATGGCTTCCATCCCCTTCCTTATATTCTTAGTGATCTTCCTCGCCCTTGGCCCCACTCATTAAAGGCACTACTTCCATGAAAAGGATCTCCATCAAAAACAGCGTTGTCCCTCATTGAATGTACACTACTTCCATACCAACGCTATTGATTTGGTCAAATTTGACCCAGTGCCCATGCTTCATCCTTTGTTCACACATAGGGGGGGTTTTATCTAGCACTTTTGATACCCTCCATTTACATTTAGAGTGGTTTTATTCCTACCAAGGATATTTATGGGTATCCCTACCCTCTTATTCTTCTAACTAAGAAGAAAAATCAAAATTTAATATTCCAATTAGCTACATGCTAATTTATGAATATTATAGTAAGAACTGAACCTATTCCAGATGCTGGAAAACACCTTGAAGATTATTCAGCAGAATTAGCGCAACGTGGAGATGGCTGCTGAGGGGCCTACTACACAAAAAATGGTCCAACAATAAAAAAATGAAGCAACACAGAGCCTCGAGTTAGTGCTCCCTCTCCAAACTTCTGTCAAGGCACTTGAGGCCAAGACTAAGGAGACAGTTCCTCAGTGAATCGGGACGAGTCACATGTTTGTGTTGGGGGCTTGTTGGAGCAGGGTCCCCTAAGGCACAAGTTCCAAAAACACTTTTTGTATTATTTTGTATGTGTGTGCTGCACAAATCAGGTTAAAGGGATCTTTGACCAAATTTTGGATGTAATAGGGCTTAAATGTAAACTGTCAGCCTCAAACCATGGTTTGAGACCATAGTATCTGCATGCTAGGCGTATTATAAATAAATATAGTATCTCTAAGCTAAGTAGTTCAAGTGATACATGTGATATGAGACATTGATGTTCTGATAGTTTGTGCCTCTGTAAGGGTTTTTGGGCTAGGTTAAGAGGCTCATGTTGGCTGTGTGCACAGAGACCTAGTCGTGGCTATTTACGAACTCCACTGTCTATGTGCACGAAAGGGTTTTTAAGGGTATTGCAAGGGTTTTGGAAAGACCGTTGATGTATTGACAAATTTGAAGGATAATAGAAATAAAAGTTTTGGCGAAGCTCTTGATGTTATGATTCTATATTTCTTACTGTTATTATTTGATGAGATTACATTGTTTGTTTATTTATTAATGATTGCGCAAGGTTATCTGATATGATTCTACATGAGTATTGATAGATCTGTTAAAGTGTTTACATTAGTCAAGATCTAGATCTGGTTCTGATTTGTTATTTGTAGTAAGAGAAACAATATTTATGTTTTATTCTATTGATAACAGTTCATTCTCTGTGAGTCTATTATAATGGTTGGGTGCATCTTTATAAGTTCACTACGATTTTTGCTAAGGACCACTTCATTAAATTATACCTCATGGTGTGGAAACCTAGTTCCAACACCCCACCATACTGCTTCAAGTGAGACTTTGGTATGCGTCAGTGGATCACTGCTGAAAGGGCCAATAGTTGGAGGATTTTTTGGTTTATCCATAAAATCCAAACCTAGGTCAGGACCCCTCAAGCCAACAATGACCATATGAACTAATATTTTAGTGTCATTCACACCATTGGAATCTGGGAAACAAGCACTATGATATGGTCCTAGTTTCATTTCCATCTAAGGACTTTAATTTTTGAGCGATTTTCAAGGCCACTTGTATTTTTGGATCCTCCTGGATCATTCATCCCCACTGATGAGCTTTTGGACCACCAAAATATTTATCAGTCAATTTTAAAGTGAGAGAATTTCTCCCTCACCTTATCCTTTTTCATCCATCAAGCCTTACTTGGATGCATTCCTTTGAAGATGATATGAATATACTCCACGTTTCCTCGTTGTGAAGTCCTGATATTCCTCTCAATAATGATGTCCTCTATTAGCTCGTCCAAGTATTCAGGTGAAAAATCGTCCACTATAGGAACTTTTCCAACCTCTTCAGTGTCCATGATCAAAGGAGGATCATAAAGCTCCATGTTTTCAACATTTTCCATTGAGTACATCTGCATGTATGTTGGAAATTGAGATGAAAATCATTGTCCCCAATCTTCTCTAAGATGAACAATGGACCATATCGGATTGGTCATAAATTTTTTTCTTCTCCTTTCATTCTGTCTTTGTTGATGTGGAGCCAAAATTTGTCCCAGACCTAGAATTGGTGATATAATTAGTGCTTATAATGTCAGGTTGACTTTTCTCCAACTTCTCCTGCACTACCTGGTGAATCATCTGTATCCAATGAATGAACTTCCTCACTTTGTCCCTGTCATATCACTCATTGGAATATTTGTCTTTCCCAAAGACTATGTCTAAGGGATCCTTTGGTAAATAATCAAAGAATGTCTCGAATGGTGAGATCTCGGTGGATGAATACACTACTTTGTTATATGCATGTTGCACATAAGTAAATTTCTCATCACATAAATTTTTATGCTTGCCACAGTAACCTCGAAGTAAGTGTATCACTTTAGAATTGAAAACCTCTTTTTTCCAGCCAGTCTACGGATGAAATCCCTTGATCTTCTTTAGCTTGGTGTCCATCATTCTCCGAAAACTCATACAAAAATCTCCAATAAATAAAGAGTATCAATAAGACACAATGGATGTGGGTAGACCAAAATGGACCCATACAAATTGGAAGAATATATGAGTATTATACTCTATAGTGACCTGCTTCGTACAAGGAATTAATACAAAAATTTTACTAAATCGATCCACAATGACATAAAAATAGTCATGACCTCTCCTAGACAAAGGCACACCTCCTACAAAATCCATTGACACACTTTCCCATGGATGACTTAGAACATGGAGTGGTGTGTAGAGCCCCAATTTTCTATTAGAATTCTTGCAAACTGAACACAACACAAATCCCTTTACATATCAAGTCAAAATATTTTTCATGTGTGACCATAAAAAAAACCTCTGAAAATGACATAAAATATTTTCTACACCTAAATGACCTGACAAAATAGATTTATGTGCCTCTCTAATTACATCTACCTTATCATTCATGGGTATACAAACTTTGCCAAGATGGTACAAAAAATTTCCCTGCAAGTGATAATTATCCACCTAAGAACCATGTCCTTAAAATCATTATCATGAGGATAGTGTTTTGCATAACTTTCAAAATATAAAGAAGCATTTTGCAAAACGACAGATGTAGAAATAGGAGGGCAAGAAAAAATATCTTCTACTTTGTTTTTGGTGCCCTTTTTGTATGTTATTACCAAGTGAAACCACTAGAGGATTCCCATCCATCTAAAATGGCATGATTATTGAATCTTTGTCTGAAACTAAAGGTACTGCAAAGGATTGTGATTTGTGTCAATAATGGCCTTCTATCCGATCAAGTAGTGTTTCCATTTCTTCACAATTTAAACCAATGCATTCAATTCCTTCTCATATGTGGGATAGTTTACAACAGCTTGGGAGAATTTCTCTAAATGCTAACATACAGGTTTCCTTTTTTGTATCAATATTACTCCCATAGTGTATCCACTAGTATCTATCTCGATCTCAAAAGGCTGTTGGAGTTCATGTTAGTCCAAAACTGGTGCTATGTTGATCTTCTCTTTCAGTGTATGAAAGGATTTCGTTTCTTTCCTTCCCACTAAAAAGTTTGCTTCACACTTGTTAAAGCATGTAAATGGGATGGAATGAAAGAGAAGATGGAAATGAATCTTCTCTAATATTGTACTGCACCAAAAAAACTACAAACCTCTATGACATTGGTGGGTTAGGCCACTTTACAATCACTTCAATCTTGGAAGGATTTATTTTCAATTATCAACCATCGACAATGTGACCAATGTAAACCAAAGAGGTCCTACTAAATTCACACTTCAACATTTTGACATAGAGTTTTTTTTTTTCAAAACATCAAGTAATTTATTAACATGAAATACATGATCATTCCATGTCATACTGTAAACAAGAATTTTGTCAACATAAACAAGTACAAAATCATCAATAAAATTTTGGAAAATATCATTCATCATCCTCATGAATGTGGTCGGAGCATTACACAGTCCAAATGGCATCACCATCCATTCAAAAAACCCTTTATTTTTCTTGAATGTAGTTTTCCACACATCCTATTCTACAATATTTACCCAATGATAACCACTGCGCAAGTCGAGTTTTGTGAAATATACAACATTTTTCAATTGATCTAATAAATCATCAATGGAAGGGAGAGGGTACCAATTCATCACCATTATTTTGTTGAGTGTCCTATAATCGACTCTCATCCTTCATGGGCCATCCTTATTTGGTACCAACATGATACGTGAGATGAATGGAGAAGAAATTGGTCTTGTGACTTGTTGTTTCAGTAATTCCCCCACCTCTTTCTTTATCTCCTCCATCTCGATAGCTGACAACCTATACATACCAATGCTCGGTAAAGGAGCATCCTACTAAAAGTGAATCTCATGTTGGATTTCATGCTTTGGAGGCATCCCACTTGGTTCCTGAAAAATATCATCATAGTTAGAAACAATTTCACATAATTCCTTTTTATGAGTGGGATCATAACCTTCGAAAAAATAAAATTCCTCGACATATTTTTCTCTCAAACCATGAGCATGCACCCTTCGATGCAATTCACCAACCTCTTCATGTGACCTAGACTTAAAAGAAAAAGACTGACTTTGGTACGATAAGCTCTAACAATGTATTCCACCTCATATTTCATGAGATGATACTTGTTTTCATGGCGAAATAAAATTTATTTCCTGTCATACATATACAGACTCCCCAATACAATACCACAGATATCATAAGGTACAACATAAATATCAACCTCATAAACTAGTTTGGATGCAATCACAAATATAGCCTTACACTATTTGGTTACATATGATTTTTCTTTATCACACACCCACCCAATAGGGTAAGGTTTTATATGAGGCTTGGTTTCTAAGCCCAATATCTTTACCAAGGATTCTGAAATTAGGTTTTCTTGTGAACTTGGATTAAACAAGGTTCCCACTTTACTATGTTTCATTATGACTCTAATGTGGAACAATTAAATTCCCTTCCGTTCATTAACAAGAGTGTCATTTGAAGAGAAAGAGTACCTTGTTTTCTCATTGTTGTGATGAATGCCACATCATCGAAATCGGATCCATGGTCCTGCTGCGCGATTGCTACCATCTTGTGCTTATTATTCCCACCAAATATCTTTGGTTTCAACTTTGGATGCAACTTCCAACAGTTTTCATCATCATTTCCATTCTTATTTTAGTGAGTGCAAGATGACTTTGCTCCTTCCTCCTTCCTGGTTGTAGCTTCCTTTTTGTCCTTTTCCTTGCCTTTTCCTTTGAGCTTTCCATTATGAGGTTTGAAAGAAGATTTCTTTGACTGGTATTATTTTTCATTCTTTCACTTTATTTCAAGGTGAATAGCCTTCACACTAGATGTATCAATAGTATTAGGCTCAAATAATAAAAAATAATGTCTGATGTAACTATGTAAAGCATCAATATAGTTTGTTACAGTTTCAGGTGAACCAAATGGAATGCCCAAATTCAATTCTTGTTTTCTAAAACATGAAGCTATGAACATTTTGACCCTTTCCTTGCCTTAAATATTTCCATTGAATTAATTCATTTTTTCAATAACCTAAAGGATAAAACTGATATTCTAATGCGGAAAAAAATTGGACCAAGAAGAAGGTCGATTACCCATGTTTTTGTTGCCATTGTGCAACTTGTTCTCCCACGAAACGAGAGATTTGCCACTCAACCGAAGGGATTCTATATGTATATTTTCCTCATCCTCATTAATATGTTCAATGCCTCAATACAACTCAATATATCTAATAAAATTTTTAAGTTTATCTGCATCACTTTCTCCATTATACGTGGGAAAATAAAACTTTACATCTAGCGTAAAGAATTTTTTTGTTAGATGTAAGTCTATGACACCTACTTAAATGATGAGAAGAGGAAGAAGAAGAAGAAGAAATTTAATTGATTGATGGAAAGACGGGTGTTTCTCCTCTTCCACCTTCATGATGTGCTGATGCATGATCCTGAGGCTCTTTCTTCTCGTGCTTGATTTTCTTCTCATATTCTGCAAATAACTTGTCAACTTTTTTTTCCATTTTCAAGAATATATTGTGATGATTTTTCTCTTCTTCTGCTCATGCATCCTCATCTGCGATGTTTCGTCTTCAAGGTGCATACCCAAAATCAGGATGAAAGGACTTGGATTTTCCTTAACCTCTTTGGAGCTTGTTCTTGGTTAGCATATACTCATGAAATTCACATCAAAAAAGAACATCGGATACCAAACTTGATCCAATATCCTTTACTTCAAAAATGAATTTATAATTACATATAATAGATCAAGTTAACAAATAAATTTAAACCACATGAAAATAAGTGAAAAAAAATACGAAATCATGAGATCAAAGACACAACGATTGGAATACAGAGTTCGCCCAATGTGGGCTTCGTCTCCGAGCCCTGCTGAATAGTGGGGAGGCCTTCTTTTATTAAGTGGCATAAAATAAATAAAATACAATCAAATTTACAAAAATAACACGTATACCTCCAATCCGAGTGATGGATTAAAAATTGAGAGCTTAGCTAGAGAAACAGACACAATAATTGAATTCCTAGTGTGAAAATGTGAAAAATTGACTATAAACTTGTCCAATTCTAACACTGAAACCTCTGTCACCCTAAGGGAATTTTTCTAGCATATTTTGATCCCCTCACTCATGGTTTCGTACCCTCTTCCTGATCAGGGTTCCGCCCTGACCTCCATTCTCCACCACCGGGTCAACTAGAATGAAAGGCTCATATACAATATTTCACAACGTATGTACCAACGTAGGGCCGTTGAACCATTGGTAAAGCTCTTAAGTTAGGTGCGGGGTGGTTGGGTGTTCCAATCCCACTGACCACCATATAGTATGCACATTTCTTTTTGTTTGAGCCTCCATTTTAAATTCGAATATAATATAGTTTTAGGGCCGCCCGGTGGGGATCGACCCACATGGGTTGGGTGGGTTCAAGCCCCGCTAGCCTCGAAAACGAAACATATATGTATTGGGAGGGGTCTGTGGCATGTGGCCCTAACCCTTTGGATTTTTACATTATATATACGTGGTCTGGTCCAAGGATGGGGCGTGTCCGCTGGGGCTGACCCTCCCACCCCACTCATAAATTATAATAACAATGCAATGCAGGGATGGTGTAGGTGGCAGCCTGCCACCCCTATTATTATATATTTTTGGTTTTATAAAAAACATGGATTTTTTAAAATCATCAGAAAATAAGGGTCACTCGGAATTTTAAGTAGGCGGAAATTCACCCATTCGATAGCCGGATTCTACGCGCAGGGTCTTGGCCAATTTTCTTCCTCGTTGATCATGCCACTTGGCCAAGTTTGACAAAAAATTTTACCACCCATAACTTGAGAATACAAACTTAGATTTGAGCGTCGTTTGCACCATTGGAATCTGGGCGACGATCACTACGATCTAGTCTTGGTTTCACTTCCATCCGATGACTTTTATTTTTGATCTATTTTCATGGCCACTTGTATTTTTGGATCCTCCTAGATCACTTTGATTCCATATGAATGATGAAATATAAAATAAATTTTCAACCAGACTAGAAAGTATATGTTCAACCAACTATTTTTACAAGGCAATGCCATAAGTGAACATACAAAAGCTATAGACAAAGGATATATGAGTGCATTTAAAGAAGATCCATGAAAAAAGAGATCTAATCTATGTAATAGAATCTAGGGAATACTTGGGGGTCTTAAGGGTGAACCAAAAATGTTATTTATAGAGTGAATGAGCCATATTGTAATTTTCTCTATAAAAAAATTTCTAGGATGTTTGAGACTGTGAGACCTAGAGGAGATAGAGAGGACAACTTCATGCAACTATTTTAGAAATTGTATACCCTTGTGTTGGCATTTATGTGTGTTGCAGTGTTTCACGTTTGTTTTTGGATCACATTGATGTCAACCTCTTGCCTTGGGTTGTAGGTGAGTTGGTTGTGCATGTGTATGTGTGGTTGTAGATGGTTGAAGTGTATATTATTGAGGTGTAGATGGTCCTTAACATGTATACCAGCTTGGACTAGCTTGGAGATTTTGATTAAGGTGTATATAGTGCTTAGCATGTCTAATAGCTTGGACTAGCTTGGAGATGTGATGAACCTCTTGATCATGTTGCTGCATACAAGTGTTAGTGGATGCTATAGGAGTTAGATTTGAGGAACCTTATATATTAATATCCATGTCGTGAATTCGGTCTGCCATGTTGATAATGTCATACCTAGGATTGGAGATGATTGACATGTATCAGTGGATGCTTGAGATATTTTTTCATGTGTTTGAGGATGTTTAACATGTTTTGGAGCTGCATATGGATGGCATAGGTGTTGTAGATAAGTTTGATGTCCTAGATGTTTAGTATGGTTTATGGTCGGCATCCAAGTCAACCTAGTATGACTGATGATGATGATAGTGATGTGGGAATAAACTAGTGAAGTGTTCCAGAGTTTATAGTGACTTCCTTAAGGTCCTACAGAGGCTTATCAAGCTCTGGAAGAAGGTGGAGTGGTTTTTAAGCTGGGAAAATATGTTTTTCTTCATCCTCTTCCCTAGTCGCATGGATGTTGAGTCATGGGAGTGGCTAGAAAGCTACAAATGCTAGTAGGAATCCTATGGGAGTGAGAAAGGAGTTACAGTCGCATGGATCTCGTGCTGTGGGAGTGAATGAGTTTTCTCATGAGAATTTATATTCATTCCTCTCTCTTATTTGTTGATTTTGGTGTTATGGTGATGTTCTTGGTCGAAACTTTTCGACATATGGTTAGAAAAGTTTGTGGAGCCTCTAGAATCTTATCAAGGGTGAAGAAATCAAAGCACAAGTGGAGTTGGTGGATGATTTCGTCAAAAGTATGATCTCAACCAAATCAGAAGCATGTGAAAAGGATAGTTAAGCGGTCCATAACCTATAGCATGTACTAAGTGACTCAACAAAAAAAAATGATAAATAGAGGAAGGCATTGAATCTATTTTGTTGGTTTTCATGAGGGTGTGAGAGTATGCTATTGTGGGGGAATTGTAAGTCAGTAGAGAATGCAATAGTAGCACACATAGGTTTTGTAGATATATATCAAATAATTGTGTGAATAAACTAGAGAAAGAGTTGAGAATCAGATTCAGAATTCATGTTTAGTTTGTGGTAGAAAATTGGCAGCTTGTGGTGTGTTGAGAGTGGTGTTTTGGTGTGTGAAGTAGTGAATAATTTCCCTCCTCTAGGCCATATTTTTTATTCATATTTTATGTGCAGAATGATAGATATGTCGGGTTTATCATGTTGAGAAAATTGAGAAACCAATGTGAAATATTCTGGAATGTGATTCACATAGAGGAATTGAAGGCGTGGAAGCTTTAGCATAGACAATGATTTTGTGGATTCAATAAGAGGAATATTTTTCTCCATCCAATAGGAGTTGGAAATTCAAGTGGTAGTTGGGCGACGATCGTTGGTGATGGGATATTCCAACGGTTAGATTTATGTATATCCATGAGTAGAATAGATTTCCTAATTGATAGATGCCAACATATTGTAGAGTAAGCCTACTCTTCTGGCATATGGGTGTAAAATAATCCATGTACGGTTTTTTTAGCAGAATAATAATGGAATTTAGTAGGGTAATAGAAGCAAGGTGGTTTTCTTCCAAAAGGGTTTCCACCAGAAATAATTGTGTTCTTATGTGTGCATGCTTGTGTTTCTCATGGTTATTTCTCATGATCGGGGAAAATTTTAAGGATGGAATTTTACCTTAAAGTTTAGAAATCTTGGGGAATCTTACTAGTCCCTAATATCCAAATTTGAAAATGTTCGACTATAAGTTTGTAAAATTGTTTAGATTTCTAATTATTATACATTAGAAAATATATAATATTGGTGAATTTTAAGGTAAAATAATTTTATACTATAAAATTTGGGCAAATTCATTTTTAGAAAAAATGGAAATTGGCAAATATTTTTTTGAAAAAAGCATGGAATGTTAGTCAACCTACGAATATTATCCCCTAAAATTTTCCCTGCTCATGATTGTTATGTTTTGAGCTTATTTTTGCTTATATGTTTTTATGGGATAATATTGTGAGTGGGAACGGATAATTTACATTGTGGCAAAAGTTTAAATTGGTGAAAATTGATGTAAAGACCATCACTACTGATTCATCCCCCCTCTTAGTAGTGATCATTGTTTCCAACAATTTGTATCATAGCTATTTCTCTTCAGTGAAGCTTCACCGCTTGGAGAGTATATCATGGATGATGGCCAAAAACAGGTGGATGTCTCAAAAGATAAGAAGTTTGAAGAAGGAATAAAATCAATCCACTGCAAAAGAAGAAGTTAATTATGAAATCTCACCCAAAGAAATTGCATCAAAAGGTAACATGTTGAAAGCATTTTTAAACTATAATTATGATGATTCTATTGATTTTCATAGTGACAATGAGAAGGATACTTCTCACATTAAGGTTGAATATGAATCGACTATGATTGTAATAATGGAATTAGTTGCTAAAGTAGAGAAAATATCCACTACATGTTAAGATGAGAAAATACTTTTTCACATTTACGATGAGAAAGAAAATGGGCTAAGAGAAGATATCATTGGATTAAAAATTCAGCTTGAGGAGAAAAGGAAGATGGAGGAAGAAATAAGAAAGATGTATAGAAATAAGGATGAGGAATGTGAGATATTGGAAGTAGAATTGGTTTCACTAAGAAATGATTTCGAGGATAAAACCACTTCCTAACCTATCAATTCATATTTCATCATGCACATGAAAGAAACTAGTTTTTTTGTAGCCTCGAGTATAAACAATGATGGAAACATCAAAATCAGCAGGAAGGAGTGCCGTCAACAAAGAAAGCAGACAAATAAGGAAATTAAGGAAGAAAAACCAATGGTGATGCCAAGAAAAACACCTAGAAGATCATTTTCACTTTTGGATGATGTGAGATGCTACAACTTCCAGAAATAAGGACATATTGCTACAAATTGTAGATCCATGCAACAAAATAAGAAGTGATGTAGAAGGTTCTATCAAGTAAACAAGAAAGAAATACAACCAACTTCTTGGGGTTCTGCCAAAATCAGGTATAATGGTCATTTCTATGGTTATTACTACTCATGCAATGATTTTGGTGACAAGGCTATTGAGTGTAGGTTGCATGAAATGAGGAGTAAAATGAGGACCAAAATATTTGAATATTTTCCTCCATTTCTTGTTCATATTAGATGCCACATATGTGATAATTTGGTTATATGTCTAAGGATTGCATGACTCCAAAACACTTAAGGCCACCTAATGAAAGAACAAAGAATATGCAATGTAGGCAAAACAAGATGAAAATTGGACACCCACATGCAAGAGATCAACCACTCAAAGTTCGGAGGAAGGAGCAACAAGGAACGAAAAGAAGAAATTGAGGCTTGCATGGCCTCAGGGGGAGCTATGGTGCATATTTGTTTTCATGTATATTCATTAATGGTGTTTCCATAGCTTGTGAAGTGTGTGTAAATAAATTTATCTATTGAGGAGTTGTTTTTATGCATATATTTAGAATGTGATGTTGACGATGCTTATGATTTCACGATGATGGATTTCATTTTTTATACTAATATTTTGTTTGCCAAAGTTGTTGTGATGAGATTATGATAGAGGATTTGTGATGTGAGACTAAGAAAAAATCTCTCAAGGAGGGAAGTTTGATAAAACATGTTGGCACATGTTCAAGGGGAGCACTTTATATGCTTCAAATATTTTTGTTGTTTTGATGGCATCGTGGTTTCTTGGAGGAGTTTACTACATGTTCCATGTTATGTTCTTGTATGACATGAGGTTCTTGCAGTAGATTGAAGCTTAGTTGTTAATGGATTATATGTTTCCTATGTGAATTGACATGTAGCTAGTTTGTATTATGCATTTTGGGTTGATGATGTTATGCATGTGATGGTGCCATGGATATTAGTACGAGGATGGTGTATGGTTATAGCTTCTTGCATTCATGCATTAAATATTTACAGCTTGTATGTAGAAAAACTAGAAGTTTATCATGATGGATATATTTCTGAGTATGGTTGTTGATGTGATATTGGTGTCATATTTACATGTGTATGCTTTTTTTTCCTTCCATTTCAGTTTATATAGTAGAAATTCATGCTCCATATGATGGTTATTTTTGTTGTTATGTTTTTCTATAGAGAGATGATATGTTGGGTTTGTTGGTGTGCTATATTTATGATTCATGGTGTCGCCATATGTTTTTTATTAATATTTCTATTGTTACATACTATTGTTGGGCCACTATGTATTTTCATGTGTTGCTGATCACTACTTCTAAGATCTTGATTAATGGATGGTTATTTGGAGAGGGTGACACATGTCTTCATATGCTATGCACTATTATTATCTTGTTGTCATAGAAAGGGCATATTGTTGATTATTTATGTCATGTAGTTATTTATTTCATGCATACAAGTGGGCCATGCTATTTGGCCGTTGTAGTGAGTGTATATTTCAGCCATGCATTCTAATGTTTCATCAAGCCTTGTATTAATCATGGATTCTTACTATAAATCTTTTGGTATTGATCATAGAGTCATGAGCCATGATTGACCGATGTTGCATACTGAGTCATGAGAGTTGGTTCAACCATATATAGGCTTGTTGATGTTATTTTACAACCATGTATTATCATCTTTGTAGCCATGTAATAAGCCTATGAGGTCTGTATGTACTTTGTTTCATATATTTTGGTCATAGTATTTGGTCCATGTGGAGTAGCCTATTTCATGTGGAAAGAAGGCATTGCTAGTGATATATATCAATTTACATCCAACCATGGAGATGATTTTATGGAGTGTGTTTTTCCATAATGTTGTGTTTTTTCATCATGATTTGTTACTACCATGGCTAGTTCTGAGAGATGTTTCATATAGAGGATCGTTGTTGTTATTGATATATTAGTTTTCTGCAACTGGAGAGTACATTATGGAGAGGATCTATTTTCTGATGTTTCTTTAGATTGGTTGGATATATGTTGTTGTTGCTATGGAGTTTTATCAGAGATGCTACTACTAGTTGATCATATAATGATGTTGCTACTATGTCTTGTTGATTTGATCTGTTATTGTTACTATGACATGGATTATGTTGTAGTTGCTTCAGGGGAGAGAAAATGTGTTCCAATTAATTTTTTTGTTGCTTATTATCTTGATTCCATGGGATATATATATATATATATATATTGGTTCTATAGGATGTTGTAGATTGGACAGAGCTTATGTCCAGTGGGAGTTTATTACATATATTTTTGAGACGTTATGTGGGGCATTGTCATTTTCTTTCAATCTTGTACTCCATTATTCATCACCCGCATATGTTTTTGATGGAGATTATGTTATTGATGGAGCCCCTTGCATGTAGAGGGGTATATAACATTTTCCCTTGATATGTTTAGCCTTTTTCCATTGATGTCAAAGGGAGAAAATGTGAGGATGTTGATCAGTTTTCAGAGGATAGTTTTAGATGATTAGTTCAACATGGGTTCACATCAATGCCAAAGGGGGAGATTTTTGGAATTGATGTGTGTTGTAGTGTTTTAGGCATGTTTTTGGTTCGAATTTATGTAAAAATACTTCCTTGGGTTACAAGTGACTTGGTTATGCATGTGTATGTGTGGTTGCAGATGGTTAAGGTGTAGATGAATAAGGTGTAGATGGTCCTTAGCATGCTTACTAGCTTGGACTAGCTTGGAGATGATGATTGAGTTGTATATGGTACTTGGCATTCATACTAACTTGGAATAGCTTGGAGATGTGATGAATCTCTTGATCATGTTGCTGCATATAGGTGTTTGTGGCTACTATAGGAGTTAGAGCTGAGGAGCCTTGTTAATTGGTCGCGATGTACCAAATTAGGTATCTCATGTTGAAGATGTCATAATTTGTGCTTGGAGAGGATATACATGTGTCACTAGATGATTGATATATTTTTATAGGTGTTAGAGGATTTATGACATGTTATGGAGTTGCATACTGATGGCAGAGGTGTTGTAGAGAAGTTTGATGGACCAGATGTTTAATATGGTTATTGGTTGGCATCCTAGTCAACCTAGTTTGACCGATGATGATGACAGTGATGTGGGAGTGACTTGGTGAAGTATTCAAGAGGTTTTAGTGAATTACATAACTCATAAAAAGTCTTTTCAAGCTCTAGAAGAAAGTGGTGTATTTTTTGAGCTGAGGAAATATGTTTTATTTCATCCTCTTCCCTAGTCGCATGTATGTTGAGTAATAGGAGCGACTTAAAAGCTAAAATCACTAGTAGGAAATCCTACGGGAGTGACTAAGGAGTTACAGTCACATGGGTCATGTGTTTTGGGAGTGACCAAGGTTTTTCATGACAATTTCTCTGCATTTCTCACACTTCTTAGTTAATTTTGGTGTTATGGTGATGTTCTTGATCGAAACATTTTGGCATATGGTGAGAAAAGTTTGTGGGGCCTCTAGAAGCTTATTAATGTTGAATATATAAAAGTAATAGTGGATTTAGTGGGTGATTTGGTAAAAAATATGATCTCAACCAAATCAGAAGCATGTGAAAATTATTGTTTAGTGGTCCATAACCTGTAGCATTTACTAAGTGACTCAACACAAAAAATTGATAAATAGAGGAAGCCATTGACACTATTTCCTTCGATTTTGTGAGAGTGTGGGATTATTATATTTTGGGGGCATTATAAATTATTATAGAATGAAACAATAGCACACAGATTTTTTGTAGAGATATATCAAAGAATTGTGTGCAGAAATCAGAGAAAGAGTTGAGAAGAAGATTAAAAATTTGTGTGTCGTTTGTGGTAGAAAATTAGTAGCTTGTGGTGTCTTGAGAGTGGTGTTTGGTGTGTGAAGTAGTTAATAATTTCCCTCCTCCAAGTGATATTTTTATTCATATTTCATGTGCAAAAATCTAGAGTTGTTGGTTTTCCCATGTCGATCAAATTGAGAACCCAATGTGAAATATTTTGAAATGTGGTTCGCATGGAGGAAGTGAAGGCATGGAGGATTTAGTATATACAATGATTTTTTTATTTCAGTATTAGGAATATTTTCCTCCATCCAATATGAGTTGGATAGTCTAATGGTAGTTACGCGAGGATCGTTGGTCATAGGATCTTCCAGCGGATAGATTTTCGTAGATCCAGGAGAGAAACAACATTTCGAATTAATAGATGCTAGCATAATGTAGAGGAATAAAAGTCTTCTGACATATCGGTGTAATATAATTAATGTATTATTTTTTCACCATAATAATAAAATAATTAAGCAGGGTAGCAACAACAAGGTGAGTTTCTCCTGAAATAGTTTTCACTACAAATACCTGTGGTATTATGTGTGCATGATTGTGTTTCTCATGATTGTTATTTTTTTATTTGATTTCTACTTATATTTTTTTATGAGCTAATGTTGTGAATGTGCATTGATAATTGATGTTGTGGAAAAATTTCAAATTTGTGAAAATTGATGTAAAGGGTAGCACTACTCCTTCACCCTTCGTCTTAGTAGTGATAATTGTTTCCAACACCTGTATAATTTTAGTTTCAAATATATGATTTGAGGAACATATGGTAATTGAAATCTCCTAAAATATACTTCAAACAAGTGTTCATGGAATTTTGAATATAAAATTTCTTTTGTGATGTTTCATACCATGAAATGTGGAGGATATAAAAGGGATATATTCATTAAATTGTGGTTAACATTTTGTACTTTTATTAGATGTAATTGTGGAGATATTATCGGAGGAATTTAGGGTTTCTGAATGATCCTAAAATTCACATCAAGTAGTATAGTTAGGATTTTCTAAATTTTTTCTTTTTTTGTCTCTTATGGTGAAACATGTAGGTTATAGAGGACATGTATAGATGTAAATGTGGGATAAATTCTAGATTCTATGTTACTTTGATTTTGGAGATATGATCCAAGGAAGTTAGTGTTCTTTAAAACTCATAAAATATAGTTCAAATATGTTAGCTTGGAATTTTCATTATATATATATATATATATATATGTATATATATATATATATATATATATATATATATATATATATATATATATGTATATTTATGTATATGTATGTATATAATTTTTTTGTTTTTATTTTTATTTATTTTTTTATTTTTTTGAGATGCCTTAGATTGTGAAATTTGTAGGTCATAAAGGATAGATATCTAGGTTCATATGGTAAAGATTTCATACTTTGGTTTACTATAATTTCATATATTTTCCCTATGGAAGTTAGGATTTGTAAATAGTCCTAAAATGAACTTGAAACATGTTAGTTTGGAATTAATTATATAAATTATTTTCTATCACTCTGAAAAATATAAGTTTCTTAGGTAAAAATATTAGAATCATATTTGGAAAATTTAATATGTGGCATGATTTACAAGATTTCGTTTTGGAAGAGACAAAAAGAAACAAGTTTTGGGAGAGATAGAAATAGTGAAGGTAGAACAATAAAGCATACCTGATGAAGGTAGACGAAGGAAGTTGATATAGTGATGTTAGTAGTAGCTAATAGACTTGATGAAGGAAAACTTGTTCAACAGATTGAGTGATTGAGGTTCATTCCTATCAATATAATGTAGTTGAGGGGATTAGTGCCTGCTATATCTTGGTTCCTATAATCTTGTAGAAAAGGGGATTGGTGTCTTTTCTAGGTTAGTTCTTACAAATACTTCATAAAAGGGGATTGATTTAGCCTTTAGGTTGGTGCCTACAAATATTACAGTAGCCAGGATTGGTCTCTCTTGCAGGTTGGCTCTCACAAATATTGTAGCATGGGGAAATTATGTTTACTAATGGTTTTTTCCTAAACATCTTGCAGTAGGGGGAATTAGTGTCTCCTATATGTTGATACCTACAATTTTTTTTTCAATAGTTTGATGGCTACAAAGATCTATAATAAATAATCTTTCATTCATATCTTTTTCTACATTTTTAAGATTGTTTAGTTTTGATTCATGAATGTTTAAATAAGTAATAAAATGTCTTACATTGATTCACAACCCTCCTCCCCAAATCATACCAAAAATTATAATTGTGAATCCAACAATCAATATTAATCCATGTTCATTTTGATGTAGTCCAACCCCTAGAAGGAAGATCTGAAAGGGACCATGGCTAGTCATGAAGGTTATTTCACAACGAAAGCTCCATTATTTGATGGAAAAAATTATGTGTTTTGGAGTGTAAGGATAAGGATTTATCTAATGTCTCTTGGTTTTGACATTTGGAAATATGTAGTGGGTGGTTATAAATCTATAACAGCTCTTCCATAAACAATATGGTAACAAATATTTATTTAATAATGAAAAATCCATGAATTGCATCTTGGGTAGTTGATAAAAATAGGTTTTTGTTAAAACAATGCATTTTGAATCTGCAAAGGACATTTGGGACAAACTTCAAAACAACAATGAAGGAGATTAGAAGGTGAAGAACTTGAAAAGATTAAAACTCATAGAATAGAGTTTGAGAGATTAAATATTAATGATGAGGAATATATTGCAACACATTTCATTTTGTGTGGTTGATATTGTCAACACTATAAGATAAATTAGTGAAGAAGCTAACGAATTAATGATTGTACAAGAGTTCATGGGATCTCCCTCCTTAATATTTTATTAAAATGTATAATCTAATGATAAATTAAGGATATGGAAAATATAAACTTGGATTATCTACATGGGATTCTCACTTCATATTAAATGATATTAGAGAAAAGAAATTCAACTCTAAAGCAAGTAACTATCGAAGTTTCAAGGAATCTGGAGGAACTTAAAGTCAATGATTATTCCAACAATGAATGAGATGAAAAAGAAGAATAGTTTGTGAGAATGCTAAAAATAGGCTCTAGAAAATACAAAGGTAAACTACCATTCAAATTTTCATTAGAGAATTTTTTAGGTCTAAAATAGGCCTACTAAGGAATATTATCTAATAAAATAATATTAGATTATTTAATCAAATTTTAGAGGGAAAAAAGAGAAAATTACTTTTCAAATCGTACTTTCAACTTATCTCCCTAAGTTTTTCTCAAGTTTCAAGTGGGAGGACTCGTCCGATGCATAATTTAATTACTCATCCATGGAGTACCCATGTTGGATACTTTCAATGGATCCTTCTACATGAAAAATGGGAAACACATGAAAAACGTGATTGCAATCACATTTTTCATGTATTTCTTATTTTTCGTGTAGAAGGGTATATCGATTATATGAAACATGGGTATTCCTTAGGTGAGGAATTAAATTATGCATCCAACGAGTGCTCCCCCTCGAAATTTGAGTAAAACCATAGGGAGTAAGTTGAAAGTATCAGCTGAAAAAAGTAGTTTTTTAATTTTTTGATATTTTTTCTTTTTTACTCCAAAAATGGTGAATCACACCCCATGGTTGACATAATCATCTTCAATCTTGTTGGTCCTTATTAATTTAATTTTGGTTGAACATTTTTGTTTTGAGGGCCACTTTAGACCTCAAAATTTCAATAATTTATTTGTGGTAAAATAAATCATTTTTATACTAAATGTAGCTATCCAAATTGTGGTTATAATGATGAAAATGAATATCATGAAAATATAAGCAAGTGTTATAAACACGAAAGAGGAAAATATTCTAATAAGAGAGGATTTTATTTTGGACAAGATGGTATATCCTTGGAAGAGAGTGATTGATATGAATCTAATATTTACAAAGAAGATATCTCTTTCATATTCATTGATGTAGATAATTCTAATAAAGAAGGTGAATAAAATCGAGAAGATAAAACATTCTTAAAGGATAATGATATTGATGGTGAAGTAAACCTTAAGGTAAAAATTACTACTTCTCTAGGATAAATAAATATACTGAGAGGAAATATAAAAAAGATGAAGGAGCTATCATTAGGTAAATTTTGAGTTTAAAATATTGGCCTCAATACAAAATAATGTACCAACAAAATTAACTTTATAAGAACCAATAGAATCCAATATGATGATGTCATCCCCAATGGTGAATATTTGGACGAAAAAGAAGAAATCTACTTTTTTTTATTGTATTTTAAGCTTGTATTCTTTAATTATTACTCAAATTTAAAATCTATACATAAATTTAATGTATAATTAAATTACACATCCAACAAGTACCCACTCTTCATGCTTTTGAGTAAACCCACATCGAAAAAAATTGAAAATACATGAAAATTCAACACACTGTTCTCATGTATTTTCAATTTCTTCGATGCAGGTCTATTTGAAAGTATGCATAGTGGGTACTCATTGAATGTGGAATTTAATTCCACATCCAATTGTATATACATTTTAAATTTTAGTAAACCTATAAGGAGATAAGTGAATAACAAAATAAAAAAGTATTTTCCTTTATTTTTCTTTAAAAAATCACACTCTTATTTTATTATGTTAATTATAATTTTATTCTCTTCCTCCCGAGGCCGATTTTAGATCTCAAAAATTCCCCTAGTGTACAAAAATATAAGAAAAAGATTTATGATCTTGATAAAAAAACAATTTTCATCCTAAAGACATAACTAGAATAGGAAAAGAGAAATGAAGAAACATTAAGAAGTGAATTGAAAGGAAAGGAATAATATTATGAAAAGATAGAAGTAGAAGTTATTTATTTCAGAAAGAAACTAGATAAATAAAATTCTTAATTGAATCAAAGCTTGATGTTTTAAAAGAGTAACAAAATATTAGATGATATTCTTGGTTGTCATAAGTCACCTTTCATTAAAATAGGTCTTGGCTATAAGGATGATCATAAAACATCGAAAGGAGAATCAAGCACAAAGCCATCAGAAAATGAAAATGAATAAAATATCAAAAGCTATGTTGATGTTTCCAAGAGCTCCTTTAATAATCAAAGAAACATAGGAAATGATATGAAGACCAAAAAATACCAATTTTTCTCACAAGATCAATAGGAATGAATTCAGAAGATCTATTCCAAAAAGAAGGCCTTTCATGTCTTGGTATCAAAATATAATATTTATATATTTCTTTAGTTTTGATAATTTTAGTTATAAATTGATAAATTGTAGAGTTTATGTAAGAAATTATTATATGAAAAATAGAAATAAATCATATTTTAAGATCTCAAACAACGGTTTTGTGAGAATAAAAACAAATGAAAGTGATGTTAGAAGATCAAACTTGTTTTCTTTCCTTTAGGATAATGTGGAATTCTATAAGTGCAATAAATATAGGCACAATCTATGTGATTATAGAAGCATCACATTAAGGTTTCCTAACAAAAGCAGGGAAGAATATATTTCTAGAGATAAATAAAGACTAGGGAATTACTTTGTATAATGAAAGAAAAGAAAGACATTTTTTATTTATATTTGAGGTTAAAAACACATAAAAATATATTAGAGTAAATTTATTAACTTAAAAGAAGAAAAAGGAGGTAGTGTTACCTTTTTTGATAATGCATCAATAAGGATAGCTAGAAAGGGAACAAATAATCTTGATCATGGAAAGAATAAATCTCATACTGTATTATATGTTGAAGGTATAAAACAAAATACTCTAATTGTAATTCATGTGTGTGATCAAGGATACGATATTGCATTTCATTCTAAAGGATGATAAATAAGGAAATAATGATTATGAAAAATAGTGGAAAAATTAATCAGGAACTCAAGTAATATATATGTCTTCGATGAAGTTAAAGGAGAATATTGTTGTATGGAAGCAATGTCTCTCTCGAATAATGAATAAAATAAAGGGCTAGGGGGTATAACTCTTTGTCATTGAATTAAAAGAGGACAAATTTTCAAACAAAGGGACAAGTTGGAGATAGGGGGAGTATCCCTTTTCCATTAGTGTGAAAGGGCCAGATATTGTAGAGAAGGGGAGTTATTTAGTAAGAGCGCTTAAATTTCTAGTAATTATGTCAATAAAAAGGATAGATATTCTTCAATATTTTTTTTTCATATATTTCAAAGATAAGGATTTATGGGGATACCAATATGGACACCCAAATAAAGGTTGGGGAGTAGTAAAATATTGTTCTAGAATTAACTACGTCTTTCCATTAATGACAAAGTAGAATATTTTTGGAAACATCTTTCTCATTTATTTCAAATATGGGGGGATACTACATATGTCCAATACAAATAATGAAATATGAATATAATTGGAAATATTTTTTGGAGACCTATTTGGTTCTTCATTCCTAGTGTGGATACCCGATCATTGAAGGAATTTTTATTCTGAATATCTAGATCAAATTAGATCATAAGATAAAATTTTGAAAATATTATTCTTAGACCATTCCAATAGTATATGTCACTCTCTCCCAGGTGTGGGTGCTTGAAATGAATTGTATGGGTGGCCACCTAGTTCATCGATGCAGGGGAACCTAGGTAGACATAATGGAGGCTCCCTCACTTCAAAGCATCCAGAAAATAAATAAGGTTGATAGGGTAGGACGTCGGAACTCCATGAAATTAACTCCCCCTCCCTCGGCATTCACTACTCCTCGTTGGTCATTAATGGTGGATGGTACCAACAATTTTCAAGTCAATATTCAAATAATCATACCTGCATCTCTTCCCTATTATTTCTCCTCTGCTTGCTGCTTGGCCTTGGCTAATCGTCTGGCACCCTTTGCACATATAACTTCGGCTCAGCAGATTCTACCCTCCTCTGTGACTATGTTGCGTCGCCACTAAATGCACAATCTTCGTAGAGGTGGTAGAGGCTCCTCCTCCCAAGCTCCATCCCCTGGTTCCTTCATGCGCACTTATTCCCCCTCTATTTCCCTTAAATACCCAAAAGTCTATGAACGTATCTCCCCCTTCCCATCGCTCTCTACCCAGCTACTACTTCGTCTCCCAGAAGAAAAAAACCATGAATCTAGCTCGACTGGCAGAAAGAGACCACGAAATTCCACAATATCGCGCACCCATTCCTCTTTGCACCAAAATTTCACTGGTATTCATATTAAAATCTCGGAGGATGACTCAAATGGTGACTGGAGCTTCCCTTCAGATGGCACCTGGAGAAAAGAGGTAGCTATGGACAACATGCCTCTTACAACGTACAACGACCCAACAACCCAATATGGTCTCCTCTTCGACTCTAGAGCTTGACCCCCATCTCACAAAGGAGGACATAGAGACACTGACATAATTCGTTTGCTTCATGATAGAGTAAAATCCACATTAGGTGGATAATGATGCACAAACTCGGTAGATGTAGTTCATTGGCTCTCTTATATCTTATTTTATATAGGCTTATCTCTATTTTTTAGGCCTATTTTTTATTATTTTTGCAAACTATGCTACTCCTGGACACATTAAAGGTTGGTTTCCCCTTAAAGGGCAGCTGAAAATTTGGTTTTTTGATTAGTTCTCATTGAACAAGAGTGGGCTAGTTCAACAACCACCTGTCCTGAAGCACATTCCATATTTTTGTACATATAAATATAAATTAGCCTACTTTTGAAAAAAAAAATGGTATATGTCACTCTCTCTAACTCCATAGGAACGAGAATGTATGAAATAATATGTTAGGTACGCCCATCCAAAATGTATAGGTTCACCCAACCATTTTTACAAGTTAACCCGATAAGAGAATGTAGAAATAATACAAAGAAAGAATTGATGAGTTCATTTGAAGACCATTTAGTAAAGTAAATATCTGAGGTCCTCAATAGAAGCTCTAGAATACTATTGGAGTCATAAATGTGGAGAAAAAATATGATTTATGGAGTGAATAAGTCATCTTATAATTTTTCTACAAATTTTCTTCTGAGATGTTTCAAACAGTGAAAATTAGATGATACTGAGGGGGTATTTTCCATATGCAGGGTGAAAAATTCAGAATTGGTTTCAGTGTAATTTTACAGATAAGATTTGAAGAAGTTTTGATTCTTGAATTCCCCTAAAATCTACTTCAAAAATCTGATCTTATCATTTTTTGTTATACATTCTCTTCTGGGATGTTTCAGAACTCAAAATTTAGAGGAGACGGAGGGGAGTTAGTCATGCACCTTTGTAAAATTTTCAAACGTTGTTTCAATACAATTTTCCATATATTATCTACAAATGTTAGGATTTCTGAAAGCTCTTGAAATAATATTTAAATAAGGAAACTCAATAGTGTTTCTGTAACTTTTTTTTATGGGACGTTTCAGACCATGATGTGTCTCGTTGGCTATATAATGATACAACAATAATTTTCCTTACAGCTAAATGATTAATAATCGTTGACTGGGAGTTGACTTAAGATATGAGTTGAAAGGGTTTTGATTGGGTGATGTTTCAACTATAATTTGATTGGTCCCTCAATTTCGAGAGTTTTATTCAATTTATTTGTTCTGTACTACTACAATTAACAAAAGATATTAACATATGTTATTTCCTAGTTCACTGATCATGTAGGAAATTTATTTAGATAGAAATTGGAAGAGGCACAAGTTAAGGGGGGGCATCCCACTATCTTTGACGTCAAATGGGGATATATGTAGATAGAGGGGTATCGCAACAAGAAAGATAATGTTTTCTATTCCTAGTTGATTATGTGTTTCATTATATGATTTACATCAAAGAAAAAATTGGATATTTTTGGAAAAAATATTGTTATATATATCAAAGGGATTATATCATTGATATTATAGTCATGGTATATTATGTGCTCTATTGCAGGATTTCAATCAACGACAAAGGGGGAGAGTTGAAGAAATTTCTATCATCTTTTTTGTAAGTAAATGCATTTTTATTATAACATAAATAAGAAAGGTAAAATATTCATAGTTATAGAGATACACATATACTGGGCCTGATCATGTACTTTGGAGCAAGAGAACGTAAGGTGCAAACAAAATTGGGGAGATTTGGGCTCCTAGTGGAGAAACTAGAAAACCTCCATACGTTAACATTTCACCAAAATTATCAAAAACATGATAAATATTCTATGCTACCTTAAGAGTTTTACTGTTAAAAAAAAATTTGCAAGAACATGAGAGATGGGCACGCCACCAAGAGAAACCAACCATGACTACATGAAAAACAAGAAGGAAGCAATGCAAAAAAATAATACCTTGAGTGATTGTGGCTTTCCAAATTAATTCTTTGGTAAATCCTCCACGACCATGAGGCATGGATTATAGAAGTATTAGTCATTAGGAAGAGGAATTTTTAAAGCTCCGAAGGTAGGATCATGAAATTTATCATGTCATTGAGTGGATTCACTGACTTGACTCCTTTTTTGCTAGTCTAGCAGCTTGGGTTGAGAGATGAACCCACAACCTTTGGACTTAGATTCTCACTATGGCAAGGTTGAAGATGATGGGGATAGGGAATATGAGACTCGTGATGAGGAGAATATGTGATTTTTGATGAAAATAAACATGTCAAAAATATCAGTCAATTGGAGCTGAGACCCCTGTAGTTCCATGCCCAAAGTATGCCCAATTTTTTGATATGTTTACTTTTCATGGTGGAGGTAATATTCAAAATATAGCACATTACCCTAAAGTATGACATTGGTTTCTTCTTGATCTCGATAGTGTCAACCCAATATGTTATGTAAGGTCCATAGGTTGTCTCATGAGTTTCAAAATTTACGAGCTTCATCGTTAGCCACCATACTTCTGAAGAAATGGGGGATTTGACTATTGAAGTTATCATTTCCATGCCCTAAACAAGGAGGGTGAGGAGGTCATCCTTTCCTACAACCTCCTCTCTTGGTCCTTCATCATAGTTGTAGTATGGTCGTAAAGCAAAAAAATGCACTTTTATGAGACAAAGCTAAGAGGCTACCCACTCTTGATAACTAGAATTCGATTACATGGTGTGAGATTCCATTGTTTTAATGGAATATGATGGTTGTGAAGGCCAAGTGGAGAGGGCATGCACTAAATGCACTTTAAATTCCTTAGGTTTTGGATTTTACACCACCCCCTTACTCCCTTCTCGATGTATGGTGAGAAATGGGCTTGGAGCACCATTGAAATCAATTTCTAAGCCTAATGTGGTTCCATCATTAAGCTCATAAGGGTTTTCATCATCTAGACTACCATCTAGATCTAGGGGATTAATATCCTGAGAGGCTAATTCTTGAAACTGGGAAGCCCAATTTGGAGAGTTAGGGGGGTCAGGGGAACTTCCCTGATCGACAATCAAACCTCAATCCCTTTTTTGGCTAGAAAATATGCAAGTGATTTTTCTTTCTGTCATACATGGGAGAAGATACTAACCTCCTTAAGACATAGGATTTGTGATATTTGTTGCGATTTGAGATAAATCCTCTAACTAATTGAGCATTTTCAGGGAGGAGAACCATCTTGAAACTTCTTTCATGTCTTACATAGCTTGAGAATCCTCTTCAAAAATGAGGGGAAAAACTTATGATTTTGGGTTGTGAGGAGTCCCTCAATTAGTGCTTCCAATTCTGTCGTGTTTATACTTTCATTTATTATGTCACCACAATATATCCTTATGATTTGTTCTTTATTTTTGTGTACTTTTTCATGAATACTAGCCTCACAAGGATTTCCTTCTCAGGCTCCATCAAAATTCAGTTTGAAGTAAAGATTAGGGGGAGGGGCCCAAGAGTTATTATTGGGAGAGAAAGGTTGTGGGAAAGGAGGGCAAGAAGGGTGGGAGGGTGATAAAGGTTATACCAATAGAGGATTCAAATTTATAGGGGGTGAGTTGGGTAATATTTCACATCCCAGTTTTCAATAAACTCTATTTATTCAAATTTCTTATGTAGTTGGATCCAAATGCCAGGAAGGTCTCTATATTTTCTAGAAAATAGGCATTCATTGCGTTCTGTCCAAAATTCCCAAGCCAGAAGCCCAGGTTTTAAGGTCATTAGATTATTAAGGATGAACCTTTGAAATGGGTTTTTTGACTAGCATAAGAGATATGCGACTATTTCAACAAGATCAATAAATGGTTTATGGAAACCCAAAGAAATCTTGGTCCATAGAGTGTTAACTAGCTTGAATGAACCCAAAAGGAAGTCGATAGATAATGGGTTTTCTTTGCAGGTGCAACACCATTTTGAGCCTACCAATCCTCTTTTTAAGAGTTTATCTCACGTGAGAATACATCTTCGAGAAAAAAACCTTAGGAAGGAGGTTAATTTGGGCTTGAGATCAGTCATCCACAAGAATTTCTAAATGGGGCTAGGATGTGTGGGAGGAGCTTTCGAGAATCGAGAGTAAGTCTCCTTGTTTGAGAAAGATCCAATCAGTTTTTTACCCAATATAACCGTATCTAGCTAGCATGATCTCTTGAGTATTCTTCTTGATATCTCCCACTGTAGGGTAAGAGGATCATCCTAGAAATTCTCTGATTACCATCTACTTGGGCGGATTCAATGTTTGAAGAGACCAGAGCTCCCCTCATTCCAATAATGACATAGTTGAATCCTTCCTTCAAGGCGAGTTAAATTATTCGTAAAGGGGAGATAGAGACTCAACTCTAGGCTTGGAGGCAGCTGCTAGGAATCCCCCTAGAATATGACTAATATTTCATTTCTAATTTCTCAAAAGCAATGTACCTGTAGGATTTATTTGTTGTTGTTGGCAGTGTTCCTATATAGAGAGCGCCTCATAGTGAGTGAAAAGTGATTCATATCTTGTTTTTCCATAGATTTGGTATATTTTTTGTGCCAAAGGAGGGTCCATGATTCCATGGAGTAGTTCACCCATTTCCACCAAATTTTAACACTGAGGACTTTATTAACAAGTTGAGGATCACACAATCCCAATCCTCCTTCAAATTTTTCTAGACATAAATTGTCTCATTCGACAAGGGGTCATTTTTTTGTGTTGTTGGTTCCTCCCCATAAAAATTTTCGTTGGAGGAATTTGTTGCTTCTTAAGACCTATTTGGGAGTAGATATGATAGAGAAAGGGTATAGGGGTAGGGATTGGAGCACCGATTTAATGAGTATCATTCTTCCGGCTATGTTTATGGAGTGAAATTTCCGGCTAGATAGGCGACAATGTTAGTTTTTGTAGCACCAAAGGTGTTCTAGTCTCAAAACTTTGTGGAGAGGCTAAATCACATGAGTGCCCCATAACCTATAAATAATTTCTGGAAATTCGACATACAAGTGTCTCAATTAGATTATTAGCCTATTTTTAAGTATTTCCTATGTCTAACCTTAGGAAAAGGTGTTAATTAATCAATATTACTTAAGAAAGGTGTGAATCATCTAGAAACTCAGACAAGTCAACTAGGAAATAATCATATCCATATATTAAGTTTTAATATTGGTCATTGGAGTCCCATTAGAAAATTATAAGAATCTGATGGTTATATGGAGAACAAAGACTAGATATCAATTCCCTTGCGTAATTTGATTTTATAGAGAGAAACAATAGTTTCCCAAAGAATTCGATCTAGAAAAGGGAAGCAAAGACAGAGAAGGGAAAACAAAGTGAGTCTAGAGGAATATTTTCCAATTCCAGAGAGTTAGATAGAGGAGGCTAAGATTTTCTCTAGGAGGCTACAAAGAGCCATTGTAGAGCCTAAAGTAGGAAATTGGATTGAGCTGAAGAGGAAGACATCATCAGTTCCAGAGGTCGGGAAAAATTTCCAGATGGCTAGAGAATAATTTTCACATTCAACAACATGATGGATGACTAGATTGGAAGTTGATGTAGGAAAAGCGTGGAAGGGACTATGCTAGTGTGATGCAAGCCTACGTAAAATACTGTTAGACAACTAGCATTTTCGAGGGAGTCAAATTTCGGGTTTACTCAGAATGATGGTAAATTCCCTTACATCATTTTTTCCAATATTTCTCTTGGATAGATTCGCTAGTTTGGCATTATTTATTGTACTCATAAATTCTCACTAATGCTTAAAAATAAAAACCCTTAGTTTTTGCATCGATTTTCCCAAGTTAAGTTTTCCAGGGACGTTTGTCCAAAATAGCTGTGTCATATTTTATGTGTGTGTGTGTGTGACAACATTTTCTCAGATTCTAGTTTATCTTCCCCATTATTTTTATTTGTGAATATTGTAGTGTGATTAATTCGTTGTTGTTGTTTTTGTTGTTAAATTAATTTATAGCTACAAGAATTAATTCTAGTTGCTGCAATATAATTTTAATACTTGAAATTTTCATATGGTAATAGAGATATTTTGATCAAATGTGGAAGCTCAGAAGAGAAATCAGAAATTAATTGTTCATAGGGAGCAACAGGATGAATTTTTGTGGACTGTGCAAAGCCCAAGACATGTAGTGTGAATTGTTGGACAGTTCAATCTTTCTGTGCACATTAGTAGAAAAATATGGCTTGCTAGTTTGAGTGATTCCAATAGGAAGAGGGAGCAATGATCTAGTATTTTTTATCAATAGATTCCTTGTTTTGGTGCAAAATGGTTTTGTAGCAGTAGAATCATCGTCAGGTGGAAGACAAAGTGCGAACATAGTAAGGAATTTCTAACAAAGGGTTTCTAGCCTATGAGATCCAAATTTATATTTGTATTCAGTAATAAGTACAAGAAGATTTTCTCACTCTAGAAGGGTGTGTGAATAGCATATTCAACAACCAAGGAGGAAAGTGAGGAGATTCCATATTATTTTTTCCAATTTTTAAGTTTTAGAAATTTTGTAGCTTGCTAGAGGAGGTTGTGCGAGTTTTCCAGAATGCAGATCTGAGTAGCAGATCTACTTTTAGTTGCTTAAGACATGTGTCATAGGAAGTATGAGTTATCCAATGTGAGATTCAAAGTGAAGAAGGGTCCCATCTAGGTACTATGCTTGAAATGAGATAGTAGGGCACTAGGTCAAGGAGGTGGAGGAGTATGAGACTCTAGTGTGCCAAATGGGAAAGTTCCAACATAGTTGCAAGAAGCAGATCAATCAAATCAGTGCTATTTTTTCGTGCTGAGACTATAAATTTTTCCATAGGAGCCCACATTATCACAATAGTAGGTTACAATTTCAACATAGATAATTGCAGTTATTACATGTGAGACAATTGAAGAGCTAGTTGCATTGACATGGGCAATGTGAATTTCCCATTTGTAGTATATAGGTATTGTTTGAGCCAAAATAATTCACCATGTTTGCAAATATACCTCCATGAGTGAGGTGGGGTGGCATGGAGTTATAGTCCTAGGGAAGCGAAGATATCGATAGGTTCCATTGAGGTGTCTTCCTCATAGATCATTAACTTGCTACGAGGGATACAATATTCAATAGAAGAATGGATCATTCTCAGTTAATGTAATCAGATTTCAGAGTGACAATTGTAGACTAGTTGTAGTCAGGTGTTGAGGAGCACAAAGAAATTTTAATGACATAGAAGGATGCTTAGTAGCAGAGTTAGCTACAACGCTAATTCTTCAGTGGGAAATGCAGAGGGTGGTAGTAGTTATATGATTAGGAGACAAATGTAGCATAAAGACACAATTAATTCAATATTTAGGATGCTTCTAAGTTTAAGTAGTTGCACCAACAACAACAACATATGACAGGGAGTTATAGTGCAAATCCAGAGTTGGAAGTAGTGTAACAGTGTCAGCAACAACCTAGATGCAGTATCATAGTAGTGTAATGGTTGGTGGGAAGTGGGAGGTAGGCACAGTGGCCACACATAAACATCATACAAAGGGTGATGGAGAAATAGGGTGCTGGAGTAGTTCAACACTAAAACATTAGAGGGAGCGTTATTTTTCGTAGCATCAGAGGTGTTCTTGTCTCGAAAATTTGGGGAGAGGCAGAAACACGAGATTTCTCCATAAACTAGAAATATTTTATGGAAGTTCCACCTAGAAGTGTCTGAATTATAGTATTAGCCTATTTTTAAATAGTTCCTATATCTAAATATAAGAAAAGGGGACAATTAATTATTATTAATTGAGAAAGGTGTGAATCATCTAGAAACTCACACGGATCAACTAGGAAATAATATTATCCCTTAATTAAGTTTTAATCTTGGTCGTTGGATTCCAAATATAATATTATGAGAAGAATTAGTTTGGTACATGGGTAAATCACACTAGATATCGGTTTCATTGAGTAGTTCAATTTTACGAAGAGAAACAATAGTTTCCCGAAGATTTCAAGCCAATGAAGTGAAGCAGAGACAAAGACGGGCATAGACAGTGAGTCTGGAGGAATATTTTCCAATTCCAAAGAGTCAGAAAAAGGAGGCCGAGATTTTCTACAGGAGGTTGCACAGAGCCAACATAGATCCTGAAGAAGGAAATTAAATCCAAGTGAAGAGGAATACATTTTTAGTTCCAGAGGCCTGGAAAAACTTTCACAGGGCCAAAGAAGAATTTTCCTAGTTAGCAGTAGGCAAGGGAACTAGATTGGTTGTTAATTCAGGAAGAGCATGGAAGGGGTTGTGCTAGTGTAATGCATGTCTACGCAGAAGCTGGTTGGATGACTAGTTTTTCAGAGGAAATCAAGTGTCGGAGTTGCTCAGAGTGAGTGTAAATTCCCTTAGATAGATTTTTCTAGTATTCCTCTTAGATAGATTCGTGAGTTGGTGATATTTATTATAATAAAAAATTCTCACTACTGCTTAATAATAAAGAACCTTAGTTTTTTCATCGGTTTTCCCAATTTGGGCTTTTCTTTGCACATTTGTTCAAAAATAATTGTCATTTTTTTTTTGTGTGTGTGTGCCAATATTTTTTTAGAATTGAGTTTATCTTTTGCAGTATTTTTATTTGTGAATATTATAGTGTGATTAGTTTTTTGTTCTCATAGAACTAAGTTATTAAAATAATGTACAGTTAGAAGAATTAAATCGTGTTGCTAGAATAGAATTTCAATAGTTGAAATTCTCACATACAATTGAATTTTTCAAGAAGATCCCATGAGGAGGAATGCTAGATTGTTGAGTTAATTAGGGATATCCCAAATATTTATATGGAAGAGAGGAAGATTGCAAGAAAAAATTTAATTGTATGTTTATTTTAGTGATGTGAGGATTTTTTAAAGAGAAGGTCAAGGAATTTTACTAATTTATGTCCATACTTGAGGCTTCGGAGAAGAATTTGAGGATTTCCTTGATTGAATTGAGTTCTGGGACTCAAGGGTGGCTCATTATAAGAGTATAATTCATGAATTGTTGATGAGTTTGAAGGGGGATGTTGTGGAGGTATATGCCTTTTAAATATCATTTGATAGGAAATTCCTTTAGGCTCTTTCTTAAGACTTCAACAATGTGAATGAAGAGAAAGGGTGAGAATTGGTCCTCGTGCTAGATGCTATGAGATGGCAAGAAGGGGTTGGAGGGGGTACCATTGACCTAGATAGAAAACAAGGCCAAGGAGATTCATGAGACAATCCAACTAATCCATTCTTCATAGAATACAAGAGATGTTAGGATGTGTTCCATATAATACTAATTGAGATTATCAAAAGCTTTGGATAATTATTGATTGAGGAGCATGCCAAGCATAATAAGAGTTTTTAGGGAATGCATAATTTCATTGGAATGAATCATTTCATCAAGAATTTGATATCCTTTGACATAGTTAATTTTCGCACTAAAATTGGGAGGGGGAGAATGTATTTGAGGTGATCGGATACGACGTTAGAGATGATTCTGTAAACAACATTGCATAGGTGGATGTGTTCTCTTCATTTTTAATAAGTTTTAATTATATGGAATTAAGAGAAGAAATCATGTTGTAGGTGGATCGAGATTCTTAGATGATGTCAAGGAATTCATCTTGAAATAAGTGCCAACAATGATTGAAGAAGGATATTATGAAGCCATCAAGGCCAACATATTTACCTTACACCATTGATTTTGTGCATCTTGGACATCAAAAATAGAGATTGGGACTCCCAGATCTTTACTGTGTGCCTTTGTTACTAGCTTGGTAATGTTGGTTGTGATCTTGTTGATTTCATTTGGTTAGAAGGGCAAAGGATCAATGATAATATTTGAGTATAAGTGCACCGGAGAATCCTCTATTTCTTCCTCAGTTTCGATGTGGTCACCTTTATCTATTCAGAGAGAGGTTATTCTATTATTGGATCACTGTTACATGGTTGCGCGGTGGCAGAAAGAGGTATTCCAATCACGTTCTTCGAGCCAAATGGTTTTGTACTTCTGCATCCAATAAATTTCTTCTTATTTTTAAATTTGGAGATTAGGGAGGATTTTTGGTCCTCGAAGTTTTTGGTTCAACCATTGGTGTTGATTTCCTATTGTAGAGCTTCCATGTCCTTACAAATTTTGTGCTTCTCTTGGAATATATTTTCAAACACCTCTTTGTTCCATTTTTTAAGATGAATTTTAATTTGTTTGAGATTTTTTAACATTATGTACATATTATAACCCTCTTTGTTTCTAACACATTCCCACCAGGATTAAATCTTGGAGGTTATGGAGGCACTAGTAACCAAAAATTGCGCGAATATAAACAACTTATTGAGTGATTTCCCTAGGTTATGTCAAGTCATGATGGGCGGATCACAACCATGATTTCTTATCTAGTTGTGATGAGAGGTTATGAAACTATAAAATGATCAAGGTGTGAAGATATTTGGGCCTTTATTCCTCATTTTCTGTTCCACGTGTATAGTCCATTAGTAGTTTGAATATCTGTTAGATCATTCTCCTCAATGAAGTTTTTCAGGTCTTCTAACATTGTTTCCAGAGTTTTTTCACCTCCTTTTAACTCTTTGAGATTGGTGATCATGTTGAAATATCTACATATTATCCATTTTTGTGGATCCAACATTGATTGGAGGATTTTCAAGTTTTTCAACATCGTCATCTTGCATTCATGAATCTGACGTCCATATACATTCAAAAGAAAACCATGCAAGATCATCCATAAGAAATGAAAGGATACAATAATCATTTTTGGGTGAAAATTGATCACACTTACATTTAATTTGGTAGGATTCCAAGATTTTTGTAGACCTTGAGAGGCTCCATTAGAATCCAAGGCGATGGCCTTGCCATTCCTCCAGGAATGACAAATTATTCTGTCAAAATATGAACTACAATTTTTCAATTCACGGATGAGCAGGATGAATGGATTTTCCTATTGGATCCTCCACCTGAGTATTCATTTCCTCGAAGGGTTTTTCATACCCCTTATGGTCAATGAAATCATATTCATAATAAAAGGGAGGGGGGGGAGGATAATATCTATTAGATATGCTTATATTTCCCTTAATCGATGATTTTCCTCTGAAGCGATTCAATTCTTTGGGGACACATTTTGCGACCTCTCTTCTTTGATTATATGGAGCCTTTTTTGTTTTATTTATAACTGGTGCTTTGGAAACCCAAATAGCATGATAATATTCCCTTCTATAGAAAAATTGATAGGAGACTAATTTATTTATGAGGTATTGAATGTAGGTCATTTCTCTTGAAAACGTATTGCATGGAAATTAGGCCTAAACCCTTTATTTTCATTAAGTCATCATAATCCATCATTTTTTTCTCTTTAGGTTGGCTTGCATCTTTTCCATCTGCCTTTTTTTTAAAGATTGAGTCACTAAGGGTGTCATTCCTCCTTCCATGTGTTGTGATTTTAGAGTTTCTGGAATATTGTTCTAGGCCAGAGATGATCTTGGGAGTACTTGGTCTTATACTAGATTATCTAGTACCTTGAAGTTGTTGATGGTAGCTTGTTTCTTTGGGATCAAGGGTGCATTCATTTTATTTTTTGTTATTGTTTGGAGGGGATTTTCGTGAATCCTTCTTGGGTGAGTTCAGAGGAGAATATATAAATATATTCATGTGTTCTTGTCATTTCCCACATTTGAAAGGTACATGTTCATAGTCAAGCCTTTGATCCAGTCAATGTGTTTGGATTAAAGGACGATGCCTAGGAGATATCCATAATGTTCATGCAGAAATAAATCCTTGAAAAAGTGGTGGGTCATCTTTCCTTGGTCTGATCTAAAAGACAAACATATTTTCCCAACTTATTTCCTATCTCAGCTAGAGTTTCTAGGTCCTAATACTTTTTTGGAAGAGAGTATAGGTAAACCCAAACCAATGCATAGGATAAATCATCTTTATCTAGGTTGAAGTACTCTAGCCATTGTCTTAGTTATAAAAGAAAAATGTTGAAGAAGTAGGGGTTGCCATTTATCATTAGGAATAGGTCTTCTTCCAATGAGAAAATGACAGTCAAGGATACCTTGGAGCCAACCTTCACCTCCTAATGGGCCTTCGGTTTCTAGCGCATGGTAATCTAGTGGAGAAGGGCCTTTTCTGAAGGCCATATGCCAACACATTTACATATGAGATCATGATTTCACATGTTCTTGATGCGAGCATTGAGACGTGATAGAGTAATATGCATTATAGGGATACCTTATGAATTAGCACTACACGTGTTGCGTCCTTTATTAGGAAAATAATTCGATCGTGCAAGGGACCTGGTGTTAGCTATTTATAATTCCATGCCATAAACATGTTTTGACATGATGGGGTTCATCGAGGGGAATTAGTGTGTATTTAAATAATGGTTGGAGGGATCATTAGTCCCTCTGGCTGAGTTATACATTGTTCGAAGGTCAACAAATGAAGCAATCAATCAAGGTAGATGACAAGAATGGGAGGGCTAGGCAGTGAAGCTAGGTCACATTAACTATAGGAGGGAGATGCAAAGTTTGAGAAACAAATTGTTGTCATTGATGCCAATGGGTTTATATAGTTGATATTATATGTAAGTATCCAAGTATATTAAAAATTGGATTCTCATGAAAAGGGAGAAGTTAAAAAGTGAAATGGTGGCTTCAAACCCATGGTTTAGGAAGCCTTTGGTATTTTCCAATGGAAATTCCCATGGTATAAGGAATTTTGAAATAAAAAAGGGAATTACTCATTTAATTAACAATTTTATGTGGCATTTTGAATTAAAATGTATTTTCATGTAGGTCTATGATAATGTATAAAAGGATAAAACATGAGAAGTAAAGTGTGTGTGAGTAAAAATGTAATTTGTGGACTAAAGGAGTCACCTTGACATTTTCGCTATGGATATTTTTTTGGGTTACTTTAAATTGTGAAATTTTGTTCATATTGTGGAGAAATTGAGGGTAATTTTGGTTAAAATTTAATGGATCGTGATATTTTCATATATATACACTGTGGAATTTAAAATTTATGATTGTTCCTAAAATACACTTAAAGGAAAGTCATCTTTGAATTTTTCCAGAAATTATATTTTTTGGATGTTTTTGACCATTAAATTCCAAGGAGGTGGAAATGATATCTCTGGATACATATGATACGAATTCTAGATCTTGGTTTGCTATTATTTCTTAGATACGCCTTATGGAATTTGGGGATCCTAAATACCTTTAAAATGAGTTTCAAATAGGTCATTTTGTAATTTTGTTTTTTTTGAGAGTTTTAATAGAAAAATTAAATCTTATATTATTTATTTGTCAACCAGGACTCATAAACACGATTTTTACTGCAATTTTGATTCAGTTTGTGTGAGAGTGTATACGTTTGCTTAATAAGGATCACTTTGAATCGAATGATGAATTTTTTTTGTCAGCTAAGGCCTATTTAAATTAAAGAAAAATAATGTTAAAAATAAATTAATCTACCTAGCTGTTATGAAGCCACATTGTTCTGCTTCCTAATCTTTCTGCAATCCAATCCCCTGATTTTAAATTAGCAACCAAACTTCATGAGGAAAAATCAATAATAAAATAAAAAACAACTATAAACTTCTACTTATCACACTTATTCAGAGATAAAAAAAAAAACACTCACTTAGGTTGTAATAGAATTTAAACTACAGAATAAATCTACTTAAGGAGTGACAGAACAATTCTGAAATAACAGACTTAATCTATTGCTAAGTTATCAATCTTTAAAGTTCTGTGCTAGAAAGGTAAAATGATTTTTGTGGAATTCGAATAACTGTACTTAGATAAAACCTATGCTTATTGTCTGAGTTTAATTACCATCTACTATTCAATTAAGTTAAATGTATTCTAAAGGAAAACAAACTATTTCTAGCACTTGACTGTGATAATTCACCTAGAACAAATAACAGATCTCAATCCTTGAACAGAATGCAAACACTGAATATTAATTTACCTTCAAAAAATGATAAAGTGAGGATCCAACCAATTCATTATCAAATTGTATCCTAAAAAAATTCATAAAAACTAGCTAATCACCCAATACTTTTCAAGTTAAACTGCTTCTACTTAATGAAACCAACACTTGAATAACTACACTACTCTAGAAGAGATTACAAGACCTATTCAAACTTGAATATCAACGTCGAAACAACCATGAGATCTATAACTGAAACACTATTAGAAACAAATTACCAATATCTAATTACTGCATTCGAAATTCACTTGTGCACATTGTAAAAGAAGGCAATCACACAATAACCATTCCTAATCTAAATGCATGTATGAAATTGAGATTCTACAAGCATTCAAAACTTCGAATATGACATAAGCTATCACACAATCCAACTATCTGTCAAATAAAACTACAACACAGTCTAATGAATTTGATGCATCAAAGGATTATTAACTTCATGATTGCCACACTAAGCTAACGTGTGTAATTACTTGAAACTCAGAAATCAAACAGAGTCTTTTCCCTTCTGAGAGGCAGAGTATAGACCTATACATAGGGTCCACTAACAATCATATGAGGTTGGAGAATTCATCCACACCCATTCATCACTTATTTATCTTTGTTATTAACTGTTGGATGCAATCTAGGAATGATTATAGGCACTCTAAGAATTAGGCAACATATACCACACAGATACGTGAGGAACCTGAATCTAATTTGAAAATGATTGAATGAAATCAATCATAACAAATGGACACACAACTTAATTACGTATATTTCGATAGAGGAGCTTGCCCTAGATGATGGTGAGCCCAGCCGCACCTGGGTAAGCCTAAGGAGATTACAATAGGAGAAGTATTCTAATACATGTGAATTACAAACTCACAATCGAGCTGAAAACTTGAAACGAATGGATCAAACCATATCCATGCTTGATTGAAACTCAACCTTCAATTATAGCGAAAAGCATGAACAATATTTTGGTAACTCGATGTCTTGCATACATCATTAAAAACATGGCTAACTATTTTATTACATACTTGGGCCTTTTATAGGCATCGATGAAATCACAAAATAAACATAATCAATACAGAATAGTTGGAAAGATCATAACGATATGAATGATTCATTCAACTTTGGCATAATAGTTTCAATGAATTCCATACTTGGCATAGTCTCGTTGCAATGATCATATGGAGTACCTCCATCCTCCAATGTGGTGTAGTCGAGATCCTCAACGTTAAGTCCGATCTCTATAAGCATAGAATCCATAGAAGAAGTTGACCAGGTCTTGGTGTAGTTAAGTAGGGATTACGAATCATGTAGTTGAGTAGGGAAATGAGACAGTAGGCTCATTAACAAGTCGTATTTCCATTATGATCATGTTGTTATATCATTGACATCCAGCCTATAATAGTTAGTTAACCCATTAGCTATTTCACTTGAATCACTGAAATTTTAATCAAAAAATGGTAAAAATACACTAATGTAATGCATTTACCTTGGGTAAGGCTTTAATGAGGCTTAGGATAATAATAGTGATGGATAGGTAGGTAAAAGAGTACTTTTGGAAATAAAAGAGTGAAAAATGGGAGTGCTAGATGGTGGAATTGGGGACAAAATGAGGCACCAACATCCCCCCATGTCGATTTGGATGCATGTGCTCATGCATGTTACTATATTTCACCAAAAAGGAGTGAAAAAATCAAAAGATTCATGATCAAAGACTAGGAGTATTGATCAGGAATTATACTCCTTGTTTCACATTAGTATAACATTTCTTGAATTGTAGAGCCAGTCCCTGTGCACTTAGCTTCTTGGTGGGCATGAACCTGTAAGCCTTCCAATGAAATAACTATTGATTCTTCTTCATCATCTCATCATTACAGGAAACAGTCGAAGATTGGTGTCTCCAAGATGATTATTGACTTCGTTAACATAATCAAACAAAACATTATATTTGTTGGCTTGTTCCCTAAGCTTACCAATTTGTTTTTGAAGCTTGAACAGTTGGATATTAAGGTTCTCCTCCTCATCATGAATCAGAATCTTTTCAGGTGCAATAGATTATTGGGACGCACTACCATCGAGTGCCTTACTAATGCTTCTCCTCAGTGAAGAACCCTGCTGATGAGACTTGGTAACACTTCTACTCAATGAATATTGGATAGGGGATGAGACCTCCAAGTCATGAGTAATATCCACTAAACTTTCTATTGCGGATATGGGCATGGGTGCTTTTCCAGAGGGTAAATCAAGATCAAGAGATGATGAAAAATTCATATTTGTGGAATTTGTAACTGGGGGAATAGGGAGTCGGGCTTTGGCCATGCTCTGAGTTCAACGCCGATCTTCGACATAGATCTCTGCTATGAGGATCAAAGGCTTATGGGTGTTGAAGAGGGCCTTCCTGCATTTTTTTCTCAGCTAAACATCATCATTAACCTTAGGGGTCTTCGACTGAGGCTCCTCGCCTTTTTCCTGTGTATTTGACTAAGGCACCTCAAATTTTTCCTTTGCTACATGGATTATCTCAGGTTGGTTTCCCTTGGCCCTATTCATTTTTAATTTTTACTTCTTGTTCATTGAGTGCATTAGAGAATTCAAAACCTTTTTATATTTCAATGACGGGTCAATTTTCTGAGAGGTCTTATCAGTCGGGGAAATGGGAGAGATAGGAACTATAGAGTTAGTAGGAGGGATAGGGATTTCTTGAGAAATAGGTACATCAGCTTCATTTTTTATATTGAGGGGTCAACCAGCTGAATGTTGTCGACCCTTGACTTGGGATTCCTCTCCTGGAAAGTTTTCCACCAAGAAATACTCCCATGCTTTATTTCTCCTCTGTAATTCAGCAATGAAAATGATCTTAATAAGGTTGTGGTGATACAAAGTCATCTTAGTCCTTTGAATTTCAGATTGCACACCTCTAGCCATATTATGGAGGCTTAACTTCAAGAGATGTGTGATGTTTATGAAGTTATTCTCAGTGAAATGTTTTAATGAACAAATATGATATAAAAATACAACCACATAACTTCCCTCGTAGGTGAGAAAATGCTACAACAATGTAATCAGAGGGTTCCACTGGCCTTCCACACAACTACACAATATCCCCTTCCCCCAACTATTTGATCGATATGCCAGTTTTAAAAACATGGCATAATTCGGAATACTAAGCTGCCCACCTTTGAAAAATGTTTCACCCTCTGCAGGAGGTCCTATCACCTTGCTTAATGAATCCTCAGTAACTTTAAAAATTAGATTCCCAATTTGGGCAAGGCTCCCATCAAAATTATAGGTGAATGCTAAAGAAAATTTATCATTGTAGCCTTGGAAATTATGAAAAAAGTTTAACCAACCTCGTTCTTCCACCACGCCTTTGTAATGCTGATATTCTGGGTTACGCATGAATTTCCCAAATGTAGGCTCTTGGCGGTCAGCTCCCATGTCGACTAGCTCTACGATTTTTTGGAAAATGGACTTCCTTCATCTTACTAATTGGGCCTCCATTCAAACAATCCCAACAATCCTTTTAGTTTGGCCAAATTCGTGCCCCAAAATGAATAACATCATTTTATCATAAAAATTGCCTGATTTCTTATCAAAGCATGTTGTGAAATAGAATTGCATCATGGGATCGATCATTGTAGGTGAGGGGAAATACATCATGGGGTCCATCATTGTAGGTGAATGACAATAGGGAATTTGGGATATAATGATAACGTGGGCTCATGTGCCACTGATTTAGAGTGATAATGCTGAATCGAAGGATGGTTGGTACAGGTGGTGATAATCAATCAGAAACATGACAAGTGGTAATGGGAAGAGGTCGAGGAAGTGTATTGTTTCATAGGAATTTTGAGCCATGGAAGGGAGTATAGGATTATAACCATAGGAATATAGGATAAATAATAGGGAGGGAGGATAGGATTATGATTATAGTTTAAGATCAGAGGTGCAAAACATTTAGGATACAATTTCACTACTTATGACTAAATTCAAGCAATATTAAGCACATAGATGAGCCACTTATGATGATATAGGGTGATCATTTCGTGAAGATCATTCAACAACAAGGTACTTGAATAGAAAGTGATGATGTAAACTTCCTATTTTTCACATAGTGGCCTGTAGACTGTCGAGTAATGGAGATTGCTCCTTTAAAGATGAGAACTGATTATAAAGAGACTTGTGGTGAAAATGACATAGGTTCCAAGCATTATATATGTAAAAATAATGTTTCTCTCAGATTACATAATAGACTGTAAATTTCTATACAGTACAGTACAGAAAGCTACTAAGTAGAAAATGTAAAACACAGAGTCTAGAAAATTCCTTTGCTGTATGCCATGTACTGTGCTGATTGATGCCTTAGAAGAGAACATTTTTATCACCTCATCGATTCTTATCAAGCCTGGGATGAGAACTGCCTGAGGTATTTCTTGTTTAGAGAGATTGAAATGGCCAGAAATAAATCTCTAGGGGGGTTTCTTTTCCGAAAGTATTCCATTGAGCTTGGAAAAGAATAATTATATGCCCAATAGATCCCTGACTACTACTACTTGATTATTTTAAGAAGCCTAAAGTAACCATTTCTCGAGGTATTCGTTTTTAGGGAGTCTGAATCACCCAAAGGAGAATACATGGCGCTTTCTTTCTGTAAGTACTTCCTTGAGGCCGAAAAAGAGCAAATATATACTCAAGGAATCCCTAGAATACCACTGATTCATAAAATTTTATGAGCCTAGATGAGTCACTGCTCGGGAGTTTTCAATTTTCTAGAGTCTAAAATCATCCAAAAGAAGACTCCATGGGGGCTCCTTTTCCATAGATAATCTGTCAAGTCTGGCTAAAGGAATAAACCTACCCAAGACAGATTTATCCTTTATTCTACATGAGTTGTGGGGACAATCACCTGAAGATATGAAATAAGGATATCCCAATGGTTATTATTATTATTATTATATATATATATATATATATATATATATATATATATATATATATATATATATATATATATATATATATATATATATATATATAGGATAAAAAAGAATCAAGTAGAGGAATAAGAAAGAGGCTGGTCATTTTCATGAACCAACTCCATCCCTAGATCTCTTCGTACTTCCTACAATAATTGTTGTTGAGAGAGTGGTTGATGATAAATCTTGATATGGTGACCATTTACTACAAAATAAGTCTGCTTGTCATCAATAGTCTTAATACGAACTGAGCCATTATCGAATACTTCAGCTACTTCATAAGGTCCTAACCATATATTTGAGAATTTACATTTGAAGTTTTTAAACTTACTGTTGTAAAGCAAGGCCCAATATCCTGATCAGAAGACCTTATTCTTAATAAAATTATCATGCCAATGAGCTCTTTGATCTTGCACTAATGGATTTCTATGGTATACATCTTTTCTAATCTCATCGAGCTCATTCAACTGCATCAGTCTTTGTTCTTGAGCCTCATCGAGATTCATTCCAAGTTGAGTGGTTGTCAGAAATGTCTTCACTAGGTATTCAATAGGTGGTAGCACTTGATTTCCACAAACTAACTCATACAGGGTATGCCCTGTCACATTCCTCCAAGTTATACAGTAAGCCCATAATCCCTCTAACAACTTGTCTGCCCAATCCCTATGATGTAACTGAACAGTCTTGTTCAAGATGGATTCCAATAATTTATTTGTGGATTCCACCTCCCCATTGGCTTAGGGGTGGCAAGGAGTAGAATTCTAGTGTTTTATTTGATATTGTTCAGTGAGAGCCTTGACTAACTTATATTTGAATTGGGTGCGTTGGTCAGTGATGATCTATCAGGGTACTCCAAATCTAGTGAAGATCTCTTGAAAAAGAAATTCCACTACTGCCTTTCAAGTTGCATCATAAAAATCCTTAGCTTCCACCCACTTGGTAACATATTCAGTGCAAACTAAAATATGCTCTTTCTGTTTAGACATGGGAGAGATAGGTCCTATGAAATCCAATGCCCATTTCTCGAAAGGATCTATTTCTATTTATGGCTGCCAGGGAAAATTTTAAGGATGGAAAATTATTTGGAAGTTTAAAAAATTGGCGAATCTCACTAGTACCTAATATGCAAACTATAAAATGTGTATTGATATATTTGTAAAATTACTAAAATTTATGATGATTTTATATATACTCTCTATATAATGTTGGTGATTTTTAACGTAAAATAAATTTATATTGTAAAATTTGGGCAAATCATTTTTATAAAAAAAGGAAATTGATGAATATTTTTTTTGGAAAAATCTTGGAAATTTAGCCCACCTGCGAATATTAGCCCCTAAAATTTTCCATGATGGCTGCAGGGGCATCTCATCAGAAGGAACTGGCATCCCGATTCTTTGACAAGCAACACAAATAGATACAAACCTTTTGGAATCCTTGAAGAGTGTGGGCCAATAAGATCTAGTGCGTAGGACTTTGTATGTAGTTCTTTTGTCTACAAAGTGCCCTTTACAAGGATCATTATGGGAGGCTCTCAACACATCCATCATCTCATCTTCCCGCACCCATATCCTCATGATCAAATTAGGTCCAATATAAAACAAGTCTCCATAAATCCAGGAATAGTTAGCACTGCGATGTATAATGTTGTGTTTTTCCCTGGAAAATAGATTCTAGGGAAACTTTCCTGAAACTAGGTAATTAGAAACATTTTTAAACCAGGGGGTAACAGTCGACATAGAAAATATTTCTTCATCCGAGAATTAATCTAGCATAGGAGTTGGCACATTATCCTACACAATATTCATTTGAGACAAGAAGTGAGCTGCTAAATTATCTCGACCAGGCCTATCAATCACAATTATATTGAATTCTTATAAAATAAGTTACCATCTAGTAATTATACCATTAGAGACAACTTTTTTCATTAAAAAAATGATGGCAGAATGATCAGCATGAACAAAGGTCTCATAACCGGTTATGTAATGCATAAATTTACCAATGGCATTGACAAATGCTAATAGTTATTTTTCGGTAACCATAAATTTAGTTCGGTAGAGGAAAGAATCTTGATAAAAAAGTAAATAGCATAAGGATAGTTATCTTCCCTTTGTCCCAAAACTGCTCGAAGTGCATTATCTAAAGAATCCGTGAAAATATGAAAGGGTAATGTCCAATTTGGTCACTTTAATACTAGAGCAGTGGAAAACCTGTCTTTCAACACCTAGAAAACCTATTGACATGCATCATTCCAAAAAAAATCAACATATTTAGTTAATAATTTAAACAAAGGTGCTTCAATTCTTATAAAATTTTCAATAAATCAATGATAGTAACCTGCGTGTCCCAAAAAGCTTGTTACCTCTTTTTGTGCACTAGGAATGGGAAAGTGTGAGATTACCTCAATCTTAGCTGGGTCAAATTTTATTCCTTGAAATGAGACATGGTGTCCCAAGGAAATACCTTGAGTCTGCATCATTTTACATTTAGCACTACGAAGGGCTACATGAGCTTCCTGACATCGAATTAATTCCTTTTCTAGATTTTCCAGGGCGTGAGGGAAATCATCTCCATATATGGTGAAGTCATCCATATATACTTCAACACAATCATGTATGAAGACATCAAAGATGGTGAGAACAACTCGCTAAAACATGGTTGGGGAATTGCAAAGGCCAAAGGGAAGGACTCGATAGGCATGTGCGCCCCAAGGGTAAGTGAACATAATCTTCTCTTGGTATTTCTTGGCTATTTGTATCTGATTATATCAATTGTATCCATCTATAAAAGAGAAATATTTCTTACCAGAAAGTGTGTCGAGTACCTGACCAATAAATGGTAGCAGAAAGTAATCTTGTACGGTATATTTGTTAAAATACCTGTAATCAACACATATCCACCATTTTCCATTCTTTTTTAGAACCACCACTAATGGTGACACCCATATATTGTCTGAAATCAGATAAATAAATTATGCATCCAATCACTTTTGTAATTCATCTTTAACAATCTATATCAATGTGGGGTTCATCCGTCTCTATGGTTGTCGGATGGGTCTCATATCCTCATTGGTGTAGATGTGATCGATGACAGTGTCTAGATATATTCCCTTCATATATAAATAATCGTAGGCGAAAGCCCCAGATTGTTCTTGAATCATGCTCAATAATTTCTACTTATGTTCTATAGTCAGTTCTATACCAATGTGAAAAATTTTTCTTTCAGCGATTCAACTGGTTTAGTAGTGAGTTCATTTCATTCCTCCAATGCTGAAAAATGAGGCAAATATAGCTAGATGGAAAGTCTCCTGAAAATCATTGCTAAAAACATGCTAATAATTGTCAAAGGAATTGGGATAATCAATACAATAACTATAAGATAAAAATAGCTGCAAGATTTGATCTTCAAATTGTTCTTGGAGACCACTAGATTGGTCTAATGATATTAAAGGAAACATGCAATCTTCATCTCCATAAAGACTCTCTAGCCATAAAGGTACTTTAGGAGTAGTTTGAGAAGGGGGAAATATTGACAACGTTTGATTATTTAACCCATTAGAAATTATCATTTCTCCATTTTGGCACCCTATCACAGCATCGATGATAGCTAACCAAGGGCGTCCTAGGACAATAGGGTGTCCAGGCCTAACGGTTTTAGGGGAAATGAAAATGAAATCTATGGGATACTGCTAGGAAGAAATGGTGACCAAAATGCCTTCTAAGGTTCCCTAGGGTTTAACAACAGACTTTTCTGCCAATTCCATAATGATAGGTGTAGGTTTGATCCCTTGTAGTTGTAAATATGTCATAGTTTCATATTTCATAGCATTAATGGCTGCTCCTAAATCTACAAGGCTATTCAGTAGATGCAGTCCATTGATTTTGATGGTTACAATGGGAATCCCTGGGTCATTATACTTTGTAGGCAAGTCTGAGATCATCATGGATATTCCATTCATGACTTTTAAATTTTGGTTTTTATGTCCTTTCCTACCCAGTTTCTTAATGTAGAGATCTTTAATGATTTTAGTATAAATAGGGATGTCTCTAATATATTTTAAAAATGGAATTTTGATACATACATTCCTTAATTCAGTTTCTAAATCATATTCAAACGGGATTCCCTCTTTCTTAACAAGTAATCGATCCAGGAAAGGGGGTTCGTTTAGTTCTTCTTTTTGCTTTGTTTTTCATTTTGGTGACTGTTAGTTTGTTATGGAGGGACCTCTTCTTCAATGATAACATCTCATTTCCCTTTATTAATTTCTTTCCCAGATCGTAATTAAATCTCATTCATTGGGACAACAATAATCATGTAAGTGGGAAAAGGTTGTACTTCTATATTTTTCATAGGCTAAGGTTGTCTATTATGGTTTTGGTTAGCTATAGGTTATGTAGGTAAGAAAGCAGGATGAGGTAGGATAAATGTCGGTGGTGCTTGTGAAGATGGTGGGTTTGATGGAGCAGGTAGGAGCTGATTTAAAGGAGGAGGACGCAACGAGGTTTATTGATAAAAACTTGGATTTAACCCTTGCTGATAAGGCTGGATGGTCAGGTTATAAGATTAACTAGGCATGTTTGAGTATGGAGGATAGAATTGACTTTGATATTGAAAAGTGTTTACATAAGGATTTTCCTGCCAATTCTAATTCCAAGGAGTGTTTTTTGTTTGAGGATTGGCGCAAGGGGGGTAATATGGATGGAAATTCCAAGGCTAATTCTCACCATAACTTTGGGGGTTAGGATTTGGAAACATGTTTTTATTTCGTCTCCTCTAAAAGGGTTTCTTGTTTTCTTGTGAAGGGTCATTTGCTTCAGTATGCCCTCTATAGATAGCTTGTAAACCGGGAAGATATGGAAACTTCTCAGTTGCATGTTATAAAGCATAAATCCCACACACCCCAATGACATTGATGGGACACTCCCTTTCCATATGCTTGTGTCTACATTTAGGAAAAAATATTTCCATGGCGGCCTTTTTGTCCTCTTGTTTATTTTTTAGTTTCATTATGTCAAGATGATCACCGATGGTGTTTAAAATATATGTTTTAAAATTTTCCAATAATCTCCCTAATTCAACTCTAGTGAGAACAATGGCTGCAGGTTTTTGATTTCTTGACACAACATCTCGGAGATTGTCACATAGTTTCTTGCCTACTTTAGCCTGAATTCTTGAATAAGTACGACATAGCTCGACTAATTCAACAAAATGTTTCTTATAAATGTCCCCACCACTTAGAAGGCTTAAGGTCTCAATGAATTGATCCATGTAACCCTTTAAAAAGATAGTTTTAACCATTTTCTCATCTAGATGTATCCCTCGGGATTTGAGAAAATGATATAAGAAATTTTTGAGATATTATTCTAGGTTTTCATCGTCCAGTTCTTGTATTCTAAGAATATCGTTCACATCCCTACTTTTGCATAAGTCTTGTTATTTTTTAATAAAGACAGAATTCATATCATCCCAAGAGTAAATGGTGTTTTCACCTAGGCTCATGAACCATCTAAGGGCTGCATCTTTCAGCGTGGCTAGGAAAAACTTAATATTATGTGTGTCATCATAATAATTGTAGCTCCTACATAAAATATCGAACTCAAAAAGAAAGGCATCAAGATCCTTAGAGGACATACCATAGAAGAGCGACAAAGATGTCATTGGTATGATTTTCATAGTGATGTTCCTAGTTAAATGAAGGATATGAAATCTGAAGGTAGTTTCTTCTTCTCCTTCATTGGTTCCTCCCCTTAGTCCATCTTGGTTTATTTTTCAATCTTCATTTCCTCCAAAGAAAGGCATCCTTGGGCCTTCCCCCTCTCCATGGTTTTCTTCCTAATTCCGTTCATTGTTTCTATTCTCCCCTCCATTGTGTGCCATTTTGGTTGTAGATGTGTTGCTTCTAATATGAATAGAGAGGGATTCAATGGATAGTTGCCTTACTTCTTCCTGAATGGGGAGTTCCCCTTGTAAAATTTCCTTGCCACTTGTGCTCCCTTTTTCTTCCTTAGTTCCTATGTAACAATATGCAGGATTAGTTAATGGGATTTTTGTCGAGCCAAAAGTTTCAAGAAATTATGAACTAGAAATAAATCTACCTTTACTATATGTAGGCCTACTTCTACTTCTATGCATAAAGGAAAGGAAAAAAAGTTCAACAATATGCAACAACGATCAGACTTTAGAGCAACCCCACAATAGTGGATGCATGGCTCTTCACTCACGTCTTACCATACACTCTCCACCATCTGACAATGTTGCAATACCCTTGAAAAATCTGTAATGATTTCTACCTGAACCAAAATAAAACTTCCCCGGCAATGACGCCAAAATGTTGAGAGTTTTAATAAATGGATTAAAGCTCCTATTATTTATTTTTCAACCAGGATTCATAAACACGATTTGTACTACACTTTTGTTTCAGTTTGTGTCAGAGTGTATAGGTTTCCTTAATAAGGATCTTTTAGTATGGAATGATGAATTTTTTTTTCATCTAAGGCCTATTTAAATTAAAAATAAAAAAAATGTTAAAAAGAGATACATCTACCAAGCCTTTATCAAGCCACATTTTTCTATTTCCTAATCTTTCTGCACTCCAATCCCATTATTTTAAATTAGCAAACAATCCTTTTGAGGTAGAACCAATAATAAAATAAAAAAACTATAAACTTATACTTATCACACTTATTTAGAGATAAATAAAAAAAAAATACTCAATTAAGCTCTAATAGCATTTAAACTATGGAATAACTCTACTTAAGGAGTGACAAAACAATTCTAAATTAACAGACCTAATCTATTGCTAAGTTATCAATATTTAAAATTCTATGCTGGAAAGGGAAAATTATTTTTATGGAATTCAAATAAATGTAGTTAAATCAACCCTGTTTATTGTTTGATTTTAATTACCATCTTCTATTCAAATAAGCTAACCCTATTCCAAAGGAAATCAAACTATTTCTAGCACTTGGCTGGGCTAATTCACCTAGAATAAATCACAGATCTCAATCCTTGAAAAGAATGCAAACACTGAATATGAATAATACCTTCAAAAAATGATAAAGTGAGGATATAACCATTTGATTATCAAATTATATCCTAAAACAATTCATAAAAACTAGCTAATCACCCAATACTTTTCAAGTTAAACTTCTTCTACTTAATGAAGCTAACCCTTGAATAACTCCACTAATTTGGAAGAAATTACGAGACCTATTCAAACTTGACTATTAGTGTCGAAAAAAACATGAGATATCTAACTGAAACAGTATTAGAAACAAATTACCAATCTCTAATTACTGCATTCGAAATTCACTTGTGCACATTATAAAGGAATGCGATCACACAACAACAATTCCTAATTTAAATGCATGTATGAAATTGAGATTCTACATACATTCAAAACTTGAAATCTAACATAAGATATCACATAGTCCAGCTATCTGTAAAATTGAACTACAACATAATCTCATCAATTTGATGAATCAAAGGATTATTGTATTCATGATTGCCACAATAAGTTAACACGTGTAATTGTTTCAAACTCAGAAATCAAACAGACTCTATTCTCTTTTGAGAGGCAGAGTATAGCTCCACACATAGGGTCCATGCACAATCATATGAGGTTCGAAAATTCATTGACACCTATGCATCACTTATTTACCTTTGTTATTAATTTTTGGATACAAAATAGGAACAATTATAAGCACAATGGGAATTAGACAACATTTACCACACAACTACATGAAGAACATGAATCTAATTCGCAAATGATTGAATGAAATCAAACATAATAAAGAAACACAAAATTTAAATACCTAGAGTTCGACAGAGGAGCTTGTCTTAGATCATGGTGGGCCCAACCACACCTGGGTAAGCATTAGGATACTACAGTAGCAGAATTATTCTAATACATGCGAATTAGAAACTCACAATCGAGATGAAAACTTGAAACAAATGGATCAAACCATAGGCATGCTTGATTGAAACTCAGACTTCAATTATAACGAAATTTAAGAACAATAGTTTGGTAACTCAATGTCTGTCATACATAATTCAAAACTCAATTAACTTGTGTATTACATACTCAAGCCTTTCATAGGTAGCGAGGAAAAAAAAATAACCATAATCAATACATAACGGTTGGAAAGATCAACACGATTTGAATGAATCTTTCAACTTTGGCATAACAGTTTCAATGAATGGAATCCTTAGCATAGTCCTCTTGCAACGATCATATGGAGAATATTCATCCTCCAACGTGGCGTAGTCAAGATCCTCATCATCAAGTCCAACCTCTAGAAGCATATAAGACCTAGAAGAAGTCGACCAGGTCTTGGTGTAGTTGAGTATGGATTAGGAACCATGTAGGTGAGTACAGAAATGAGAAGGCAGGCTCGTTAACAAGCCTGCTTTCCATTTTAATCATGTTTCTGTATCATTCACATATAGCCTATAATAGTTAGTTAATCATTATATATTTAACTTAAATCACTTAAATTTTAATCAAAAAATAGTAAAAGGACACTAATGTAATGCATTTAACTCGAGTAAGGCTTTAATGAGGTTCATGACAATAACACTAATGTGCAGGTAGGTAAAATAGTATTTTTGGCAACAAAAGAGGGAAAAATGGGAGTGGTATATGGTGGAATTTGGGACAAATCGAGGCACCTACACGTTGTAACATATTTTCTCGGAAATTTTAGATTTTGAAATTTTAAAAGATAGAGGGGAGGTCATTAGGTAGCTATGTTTAAAAATTTATAGTTTGGTTCTATTTAATTTTAAAAATATTCTATGAGGAATTTAGGTTTCTTCAATGCTCTTGGAATTATTTTAAAATAGTTCAGTTCAAAATATTGTCTGTAGCTTATTTTTTGAGGTGCTTTAGACTATGAAATGTTGAGGAGAGAGGCAATATCTCTAAGTATATATGGTCAAAATTTCATAATTGGGTTAGATATACCTTCTAATATTCTCCATGTCGATTTTAGGGTTTCTCAATTGTTTTAAAATGTTTTTGAAATAGGTTAGCCTGGAACTTTTTTTATTACTTCTTTTCGAGGAATTCTATGATTGTGAATTTTTTAGATATCTAAGGAGAGATAAAGAATTTATTTAGGTAAAATTTTCACATTGTATTTGTGAAATTAGGTATGGGGAATTTTTTATAATTTAATCCTTGGAAAGAGACAAAGACATCAAGGCTTGGGAGAGTTACCATAA